>WBZZ01003378.1:95000-105438 GCA_019918135.1 Paulinella micropora
TCGAGCAGCTGGATGAGTACTACAAGAAGCGCGGAGAGCTGAAGCAAAACCTGCAGAAGCTTCAGGACTCATCTGAGGCTGAAATCGAAGTAGTAGTCAATCACTACGCTACAAGTTTACATCTGGAAGTCGAGGAAAGCAGGAAAGCAGAGTTCGAAACCAAATTTTCGCCTTTGTACAAGGATGCAGACGAAGAAATAGCAGGATCCAGGTCGGATATGCCGGGAGCAGAAGAATGCAGAGAAAAAAAAGACTCGCAGAGTGACAGGGAGGTAACTATGGCAGAGGCCATCCCGCAAGGCTTTCATATCGTGCTCAATCCTGAACTTACAGACCTTGCTTCCATCCATGCCCTCGTTGGTCGAAAAATAATCTTCAAATGGTCGCAAGCGGGATGGGCACTGGGGGTGTTCGTAAAAGCGGTGGGAAAATCCAAGTCCAGAAGTCGAGAGGATTTAAAGTACACTATGCAGGTAAAGTACCCTGAGGACAACTCGCTCTTCAACCACAAAATCACCGTGGACACGTACAGCGCGGCCGAAGATGCCAAGCCAGGCGCCTGGTGCTTGCTTGCTGAAGATGACGCTGTTGAGTAAGCTTTCCCTTCGAAGACTTCTGCCTGTGGAAAGGCATGGATTGCAAACCGGATTGACTGCTATGCCCGGAAGAAATGGCCGTGACAGGTAAGCTTAAGCTTAACCGGCTATGGTCTTAAACGATATAGAAGTCATCCTGTGATTTTCTACAAAATTCATTTTTTTCTCAGTGGCAACTTGTCAACAAGATGACCATGATCATGATAGTGCCAGCATCGCTGACTCGGCGGAAGGAGAAATAACGTGAGATTCGATCAGTGCCAAGCGTGGCGCGGCGGCAACAACAGAGTTACTTCCGAGAGCCTCGGTTGGGCGCGGTTCACACATTTCACTAAGAATCAGCCTGAGTCCCAGAGTCAGTGGTTTTTGTTTAACGCAAACTGTCAGACTTTCAGTAAGAAAATACTTGCCGCTCGTGTGGATTGGTGGGAAGCGACGTACTAAGAGGAAAATGGAAGTGATACTAGTTTTCAACGGCTCCGTAACGCTCTGTTGGGCTCAGCTCAGGCTGATTCTGCTCAGTGCCTGGCCGCTGCCGATATCAAGGAAGTTAGGAGCTGAGCGGGACTCATGATACTGATCTTGAGCGGTCAGTCAGACTCTGCGCTCAAGGTCAGTCAGACTCTGTCTTTCGTCGTGACCGAGTCAACTTCTGCTAGCCTTGAAAGGAGGAGCAAGTGGCACTGGCTCGGCGGCCGGCGCAATCGGTGGCAAACTGATTTGCGCCGCGGAATGCCGGACCGTTCATCAGAAGGCCGCAGTCACCGGCACGGAGTGCCGCGGACACTGCCAAACAGGCGGCGGCGATCATTTAGTAAGAATGCTTCCCTTTATCGGCGCAATCCCTTTAGTAAGAACTTGCAGGTGCTAGGCTCAGCTAATGACAAGTATTTTCTTGTTGACTACCGGTGAAAGTGTTTTCGTTGGAAAAAATCTTTTTCTTTTTTTTTTTTTTTTTTTTTAACTTCAATGGCAACGCCGCAACCGAACCGTTCAGAAAGGGGCTTGAAAAAAAATAACAGAGTTCAAGTTAGTAAAGTTGAAGTCGATGCTTAAAGATACCGCGCTAAACCGGGCCTCATTTTATGCAAACTTCCAGTAGTACGGTAAACTGTCAGGACCGTGACTGGCCCGTATGTTTCAAGTTTCAAAGTTTTAGATCATGCCAGTCACGGCACCTTTTATTTTTTCTCAGTCCTTTTGTATCTCTTGATACTGGCCAGTCCACCGTGACTCAGACTTCCATTCAAGTTCATCAGCTACTACCGTAGAAGGAATACCATGTAACAAGACACTTGGTCTTACCCTTACGAGCTCAAAGAAAAAGAGAATATAATAATGAACACAACTGGTTCAGGCTAACCTCCACTTCTATAACAGAAAGGGAAGTCAGAATTGAACCCAAACAACAAGCCAAAATGAAAACCCCGCAAGAAACGCCGCGGGAGTGTCACTATGACCGGGTCAACTGACACGATTCGTTTGTCCGTAACCTGCACTGTAGGCATCACCCCCCGGATAGCCGCTAAAAATACCTTTTCCTGGTGACAGGTGCACCAGCTTGTTTTTCAGTATTATTTGTCCGGATTGTACCTGATGCCATTTTATTCCTGGTCTGTTGCCGTTTTCCTTTTTGGCTTCACTGAGCTAATACAACGAGACATCATTCTCATTCTTGATGACTGTGTTTGGTTGTATTACCGATTTTTTACGAGCTATCGTTGGGGGCATTACATTTGGAGTCCACATCACTAGGGTGATTTCTTTCTGCTTTGCCACACAGGCAACAGAGTGAATTTTCACTGACCTGTCTCACACGGGGACGTCAGACGAAAACAAATACTCCAACACAGCTTCCTCATAACTCTTTCACAAAACAAATAATTTGATTTGTCTCAAGCAGGTGTTTCGTACCCTCTAGCCCAATCAGTATCTGTGTGCTCACAAGGAGACATCAGATACAAACTCTCTGTCGTTCTTGCTGTTCTCACACAGAGACCAAGAAGAAGGAGGTGGACAGAAGAGTGAAGGAACACACACAAAACACAAACAAGCATAGGGACAGGAGCACAACACTCTACCCTTCTAGTTTGTGCATTTATCTGCATTATCTCACACATACGTCAGAGTATTTTTGCAAATCTCTGATCGTTTTCTAAAGGTAGGTCTGAGAACCTATCCGACCGACTGTCGACTTCTCAAGGAGAGCTTTTCTAGCTTCTCTATTACTATCTGTGTGTAGGTCCAAGTGCCTCATACTAGATACAATATAGAAAAGAAGGAGGAGAAAGTAATCTGAGTAAGGAGAACAAGAAATCGGAGAAAGTCTCAAAGACTATTTTTCTCAAACAAAAACAAACATACAAACAGTGTTTCATAGAGGACAGGGAATCTTATCCTACCCTCTCTATTAGTTTCTCTCTTCACTAGTCAATCGACTGAAGGAGGAACAGAACACAACGAACAAAAACCAAACATAGGAGCTGACACTGTCCTCCTGTTGATCACTACTACGACATCATGTCGACAGAGACCGCCGAAGTGAGTGAATTCTCGGAGGCAGATCAAAGAAGAGAAGAAGAAGAAGCAGGAGGAGGAGGAGGAGGAAGAGGATTGAATGAAGGAGGAGGAGGAGGATTGAATGAAGGAGGAGGAGATGAAGGAGTAGGAGGAGGAGTAGAAGAGGGCTGGGATGATGAAGGAAGATATGGAGGAGACGAAGATGAAGGAGGATTTGAACAAGAAGAGACGGGAGGAGGAGGAGCATATGGTAATCCCTTACCACCTGCCTACACGGGAGGAGGAGGACGAAAAATGATCGACTTGATTCATAGTGATGGAGAGGAGATCACAGTGGAGGAACAACAGTGGGTGCAAGACCACTATGACCTCACTAAAGAAGAGTTTGATAACAAGATGGGGGGAGAGAAGGATACCTATGTGTGGATCCCTCAGGATCAAAGAAGAGAGAAAAGTCGTGCTAAAAAGGATGTCTATATCCTATTATCAAACACAGCACAGCTCCTCGGCAAACTGGTCTCTGATCCAGAAAAGAGAAAGAAGATACAGCATATCAAGTTTGGGGACACACACACCCACCTTGAATTACTCGATGCTATCTTTGGGGTGTACACTCAAACCCTGATTTGGGAACGTACATACGGCCCACGATGTGAGGGTTACCTCCAGTACACAAACCCAAGAGCAACGGCCAGATTCCTCGCGACTGGTCAGGAGGCAGTCGATGTAACAAAAATGAAGACCAATCTGGGTTCGAAAAACTCGAGTGGTATATTTCATTTTTTTACAATGGAAATGAAGGCCTTGGAGGAGGGGAAGGCAGAGATGGAAAAAAGCATTAAGGCAGCAGGAGAAACTCATCCTGTGATTGATGAGTTAGAGAAGACCGACAGAGTTCTGACCAAGATCAGACTGTTGATGGGTGCGTTACTGCACAAGGAGGCATGGAAGAGATGGATTCCTACCAAGGATCACTCTGTCCTTAAATCACTTAGTAACGCACCACCGGTCGCCAACAAAGCAGGTGTTGACCAATATGTGGAGAAATATAATTTTCTCAGATCTGCTTCTGAATTGGTGGCCTTTATCACTCATGCTCAAAAGCTGGTGATATCTGAGAAGAAGAAGGCGAAAGAGAATGAGGAGTTCGAGAAGACGATGAGACTGGAAAGAATGAAAGCAAAAGTGAGTGGTGCAAAGACACACCCTCCGACATATTTGACCCCACCAGCTCCTGCCCCACCAGCCCCTGCACCCTCGGGCTCAACTACGGTGGTGGTCACAAACACGGAGAAGAAGGACAGACAGAACATCATAAATGCCTTCAAGGGGAAGAAAGGAGGAGTGGCAAGTCTCATGCTATATGCCAAGACGAGCTCAGACAAAGACTCTGATGCTTCGCTTTTGAGCAAGCTCAAAGAGATCAATGCCTGCATGAAGGCTTTTCCTTGCGACGAAACGCAGGAATACGAGGCCCTTGTTACTGTTTTTGACCAATCTCTAGTCTCGGAGGGATTTGATCTGACACAGTACAAGTGTTTGAGAAAGAAGGAGGAGATTAAGAGAAACAATGCAACAGGCCTAGACGCTCAGTGTGAACTGGCGGTGGCCACACTCATTTCATATTTTCAATCTCATGGATACCAGCATCTCTGCACTGGTACTCTCATAGGATTTGAAATCTTTGAGACAGTGGCGATGAGTTTGAGGAGTGCTGTTGGCTTGGCGGCGACCCTTACGGAGGTAGTTTCCTCCTATGGGCTATTCTATGGCCGCAAGTCGATCATCCTCTATTTCTTTTCGGCGTTACACACAGTTAACCCGAGTAAGCTTACTCAGCTCATACAACAATGCTCGACGTTTAGCTCAGTGAAGTCCAAGAACTTCCTCGAGACACACGTGTTCGAAAATACGGTTCAAAGCGTTGCTCCGTCAGCACTGTTTCAAGAAGTGATGAGTGCATGCTCAAACATGGACTCGCTCACGGAGGCACATACGGCACAGGCAGGCGGTGTACCTGTTGGCGCACAAGCCACGTACACAAACAGAGTTGCCGGTTGGAAGAGACAGAGAGAGCCAGACCTGAAGACCGCATGTTGGAGGTGGTTCGCGGGCTTGCAGTGTAAGGCACAGATGGAGAACAGCGACTGCTCTTTCAATCATGATAGGCAGAACCCAACAGCAAGGGCAAATTTTCTGAGCAGGACGGAAGGCAAGGAACCGGGCCTTTTCAATATGCTTCAGATTGCCGCTGTGAAAAAAGGTTGGTATGCCAATATGTGTGATGATGAGGAGTTACGAGAGGCAATCATTACCTACATGAAGAGGATGAAGGAGAAGAAGGAGGAAAGGGAGAGACAAAAGAACTTAAAGGCCTCTCAAAGAGGACGAGAAGGAGGAGCAGGAGCAGGAGGACGAGGAGGAGGAGGAGGAGGACGAGGAGGAGGAACATGGAGAGGAGCCTCGAGGTGGCAGGGAACCCCTCAGAGAGGAAGAGGAGGAGGTCGGGGATATACCCCTTATGGAGGGAGAGCTGTTCGAGCTCCAGGCCCCCCACCCAGAGGAGGAGGAGGCTCGTGGGCAAGCTCCAACCCAAATTTCGGTCGAGCTCAGGCCTGCAACACTGCCTCGGAGACCGATACGTCATCCTACCCGGACACTACTCAAGGTAATCGTTTCGAGGTGGTGGAATGACTGGAGGGGGAAGAAGAGAGGAAGGAGAAGACTGTGAAGTTTAACCCTAAAGTCACAGTGCTTTCTAATGCTGTTGTGCAGACTGGGCCAACGCTTACTCTATGTGAAAACAAAGATGTGGGTACACAGAGACTGCAGCCCCAAGGTAGTCTCATACCCGTTCATACAGCACGGTTACCAATGATAACTGATGCAAATAGGAAGGCGAGACTTGCGATGGAGGCGAGGAGGCCAATGGCAGACGTATCGCCTCGGCCAAGCAAACAACCACGAACAGACTCAATGTCTACGGTCGCGGCGGGTGGCGAGCAAAAAGACAATGTGTGTACTCAAGTACCACAAGACAATGTCGCTCACATAGTAAGCGCACCAGTACCGCAGAATAATAAAAATGTTAATGAGGTGAAGCAGGAGGAGAAGAAGGAGGAGTTGAAAAACTTAGAGACAAGACTCCAAAATTTGGAACGTAAAGTTCTTGTTCTCGCAGCCAATATACACAGGCCCGATGCTCTGTGTTATACGGAACTTTATTGTGAAACATTGAAGACAATATTAAAAGTTGGTAATGATACGATGGCGAATATTAATATTGTCGGCAGGAAGTTTTTTAATCGATACCGGGACTGGGTAGACGGAAATATGAAAAAGTCAACGGGCACTCTCAAAGGAGTGAGCAGCCGGACGGATATCACGGGAATCATCACACTGACCTTTAAATTGAAATCCGCACGAGTATACCGTATGGACCTCTATGTCGTCCCCGGTTACCACGGGTCAATATTACTATCGTATGACCAATTGGCTACGATGGGGGCTGTGATTGATTGCGCCGCACGGCGAGTGATATATGGAGTAAAAAGAGGAGAAGAGAACGATATTGATCCCTTCAACGCTACTGACTCTTATGAGGCTTATGAGCTGAGTCTAGCGACGGATCACAAAAAGATGGCCATCGCACATGAGGCACTTGAGGTGTACGTTCACCCCCATGTCGTAAGACCGGATGAACTGTCCTGGACCGACAATTGGGAATCCCAAGTGTGCACTGTCACAGTTCCGACATGCCATTGGGACAAAAAGTCTATTGATGACTTAATCGAGAAGCGAAAGGAGGAGATTATATGTGTCGCACAAAGAAGCCCGTCGTTGGCGAGATTCGCGGAAGGAGTAGGAACAGATGTCCATATTACTAACGGATACTGTTTCCATGCGAAAGTAGGAGAAGAAAAAAGGGAGGAGTTTGTACCAAGGAGAACGGGGCGAATCCCGGATACTCCACCAGAAACTATTAAAAGTTTTATTACTGATTTCTGGGGTGACGAGCCCACGTGGCCGCGTTCACTGTCTGAAGTGAAGAAATGCTTACGGACTTTATTCGAAAATAATAAGCCGTATACTATTATCCTGCCATATAATGAGAAGGCGATATGGGCGCAGGAAATAAGGGACCGGCTTATTGATCATCCTATACCGGTACCCTCTCGCAAGCAACAGCTAGTGGTGGCTTGTCGTATGGGAACTCTTGAGCAGAGCAGTGCATACAAGCGGAAGCTCAGAGACCTCGACAAGTTGAAATTGATACCGCAAGCATTCACATGCTTTGATGGTTTTTACACCCGTAAAGCTCCTTTGCAATACGCGAGACTCATTGACATGCTGGTGGAGCTCGGTAAAGATGATGAGCCGGACACGGTCACGTATGAAAAGACGGGCCTAGATGATGTCTCGGAAGAGGACTTAGGCTTGGAGGAGGACAGAGAACCCCTCAAGCAGCATAAGCAGATGTCTGATGAAGATTTTCAAGAGGCGGCGCGGAAAATATTGGAAGAAGGAGTAGGCACGGAGAAGGAGAAGGAGCTTTTAAAAGCCAAATTAGAGGCGAACAAAGAAATTTTTGACCCTCCACATGCAGGTGGTGTCAAGCCTGAAGATTTCACTGCGGTTATTTACAAAATACCGGGTGCGGAGCCGTCACCGGCACCACGAAGGGCGAATTTGAGTATACATGAGGCGAAGATAGCGGAGGAGCTAGCAAGACAGCTGCTCAATGAGGACTTTATTGAGAGATCAACATCCTCAATAGCCTCACAACCGAGAATAGTGCCGAAGCCAGGAGGAGAATGGCGCCTGACAGTTAACTATGCTCGTGTTAACAAGGTGCTGGAGGAAGAGAGAAATCCTCTCCCGACATTAGAAGAAGGAAGGAGAGTACTGCGGAATGCAAAATTCTATTCGGTCATTGACCTTAAGAATGGCTTCTGGCAGATACCAGTCCAGATGGCTGACGGCGTTTGTGGTGGGTATGGAAATATACCAATGGAAAGTGCTTCCGATGGGCCTCAAGCAAGCCCCAGGACTTTTCCAGAAGGCGATGCAGAAGATGTTGAGCAGTCAGTACGATGATTTGTCTGACGGTGGCTTTATGAGAAGGCGGGGACAGAAGGCGGGAGAATATGCATTTTGCTATATCGATGACATTATCGTATACTCTAACACAATGGAGGAGCATATCGATCATTTGTCCGATATATTCAGGCGCATCGGAGCTTTTGGCCTGAAGTGCAATCTAAAGAAGTGTCAACTTGCCAAGACGAGTGTGACATACTTAGGGTACGAGATCTCCCATAATCGAGTCTCGATATCCAAAGAGAAGAGGGAGGAGATTATGAATCGACCGATACCGAAGAATCGCACTGAATTGCACTCATTCCTTGCGATGGCGCAATACTATAGCCAGTTTATACCCGATTGGGGTGCAACACGGGCTAAAGTGGAGAAAATGATAGATTTTGGAGACTTTGAGAAGTGGGACGAAGAGGCTTTGCAAGCGTTTCATGCGCTCAAAGATCTCATTTACAAAGACCCGAAAGACGGAGGACTGGTGTTAACGATGCCCGACTTTACGAAACAATTCGTAGTCGATACAGACGCATCTAAGTTTGCGATTGGGGCTGTATTACAACAAGAGGATGAGGAGAAGAAATTACGCCCAATCATGTTTATTAGTAGGAAGTTGTGTGCGGCGGAGAGAAACTATTGCACAAGGCAAAGAGAGGCGTTGGCGGTAGTATGGGCCCTCAAGAGGCTCAGAGAGTATTTGTGGGGAGGACCTCAATTTACTGTCAGAACTGATCATCATAACCTGTTATGGTTGATGAATCATGAACAGACGGGACGGCTGGCGCGGTGGCAAGCGTTCTTGTCTTGTTTCGATTTTACAATGGTCCATCTACCGGGAAAGCGAAATGTGGTCGCTGATAGCCTCTCTAGACTAGAGTTTAACTCAGAAGTATCGGCGTTGGTGTCCACGGTGGAGATGGAAGACTTGTCCACTGACAAGGTGTATGAGGTCAGCCACATTGAGGCGATGGAGATGGCGAGTGGAGTCCGATATGACCGCACAGGTCTACGGTACAGTCCACAAGGCCCGGATCACGGGATATGTTGTGAGCTACATACCCAGGAGGACGCTGAGTGGTCCTATGAGGTATATGAGAATGCGAAGGCGAACATAAGAGAGGAAGAGGAGACGCAGGAAGTTTATGCGGAGCCTCCTCAAGAGCGGAGAAGTGACCTAGACGATGACCCGGAAAGAATCGGGGTACGGCTAGAAGATGGTACTATCCATATAGCCTCGCCTACCGCATGGAGGCAACAACAGGCTCAAGATCCGGAGTTTAAAGAACTGATACAGTTATATCAGAACCCGGATGAGCTACGGATGACGAAAGCGATCAAAGATCAGATGAAGGAGATGGGATGGAGAGATGGTCTACTGTGGTACAAGGGCCTTCACGGTCGCTATGCGTCACAGCCGGACAAATGGACCCTTTGGGTACCGGAGAGTCTGAGACGATTTATATTTGTCGCAGCCCACAATTGCCCACTTTTGGCGCATCCGGGTCGACAACGAACTCATATGTTCGTAGCGAGGCGATTCTGGTGGAAGAAGATGAAGGAGGAGATAGATCAGGCGGTGGATGCATGCATCCCGTGCAAGATAAACAAAACACCACTGAAGGCAAATTTCGGCCTGATTGGCGAATTTCCTCTTCATGCGGGGATGTTTGAGTTTATACACATTGATCATGTGGGACCTTTCCCAGAATCGAAGGATGGTTACAAATACCTCCTTACGGCTATTGACAGAGCCACCAACTATGTGTGGATCGTCCCTGTCAAAGACGTTACCGGCAAGACGACGGCCGAGGGCTGATCGATAGGATCATCTCACAGATCGGAGTACCAAGAAAGATATGTTCTGATCGAGGCTCGGACTTTTAATAACGAGGTCATCGACAAACTATCTAAGTATTACGGGATGAAATGGCAATATGTTACTGCCTATAACCCGCGAGCAAATGGGAAAATCGAGCGGGTACACAGACCCCTCAAAGCCTCGCTAAAGATGTATTGCACGAAGAAGGAGAATCAAAGAGCATGGGTCGAGGCAGCACCATCGTTTGCGTTTGCAATGAACTGTCTACCCTCTACGGCATTAGGAGGCTCGAAGAGCTCAATCTCGCCATATCAGTTAGTATATGGGCGTGAGCCTGATATCCCGACTTCGCTCCTTCACCCAAAAGACACTTGGGCGGATGCGGATGAGTTGTGTGGGATGAGACTTA
>WBZZ01003379.1:0-30000 GCA_019918135.1 Paulinella micropora
AGCAGTCTATCACTCTTACCCAAAAGAACCCAGTGAGGTGAGTGCATGGCTAGCTAACTACACTACCCTTTTGAAGAAGCAGGAAAAGTTGATGGGAGTCATTCCTGAGATTATGAAAACCGATATGATCATGAGGAAGCTCAAACACATGCAACACTTTAAAAGGTACCATCAAAACACCCTTTACTCCCTGATCAGAGACCCAACCTTGAGTTATAGAGCAACTCGCTCAAGGTCATGTCTCTCAGGGCAAGTTGCGTAAGCTATACGGTTCCGGAAGCCCTAAGTCTGATCCTATCACTATCAATTTGGTAGGGGCAGCTAAGAGCAAAAGGAACCCCAAACTACCTCAAACAAGAACTAGCACTCAAGGAGGGGGAGAGGAAGGCTTGTGTTGGAACTGCCTCTCCCCCGACCATAGGATTACTTTCTGTCTTGTCAAATGTCAACTGACTGACTGTCCTAACGATGGACACGGTCCCTTAAGGTGTCCTCTTAGAAGACGAGCTAGGGTGACTGATAAAGGACAAGTGAGAGAGAGGGATAAGGAAAGGCAGTCGGAGAAGACAGACAGACAGGACAAGAGAGAGGAGACAAGAAGTAAGAAGAAGAAGAAGAAGGAGAGCACCAAAGAGAGAAGAAAGCTGAAAGCATCGGATTTCATTAAGAAGAAGAAGATGATAAGCTTGAATGCTGAGTCCCCTTCCTCTTCCTCTTCTTCTTCTTCGGTGACGAAGAAGAAGACCCAAGTGTACCAGACAACCTTGAGCCTTCTTCTAAGTCAGACTCAGAGTCAGAAGACGAGGGAGAGGTGGGGTACATCCATCATATGGCTATTATGATGATGAGAAGAGAGGGAGAGGAAGAAGAGGGAGACAACGAAACACACGAACCCACCCTCTCATCTACACCCCACACACCACTTTTGTCACACGCATTTGTGCCACCTGGCGCGGAAGATAGAGGTGAGGGTGAGCGGGAGAGTGGTGTGCGAGGGGGAGATGAGGACAAGCACGCATCATCTATTCAAAACGCCTCCACACACTCGCCCCACTATCCCACCCCTTCACGAGAACAGCTTTTTTACGTCCCTTGATATGGCTGGTGACCCCACTCCTCTTAACCAGATCATACCACTGGAAGAGAAGTGGGCACTCGGACGTACCAGGGCAGGATACGTAAAAATACTCTTGAAAGGGCTGCATCCCATACACATTCGTGAGGTAGGTGGCCCACCCCTCAACCTCCACGGCAAACCGATACGTAAGAGTAGTTATCATGTCACTAGTAGTAAGCAGTGTGAGGCAACAGTGCCTGACACTGGTATTCGGTGCTCGTGGAGTTTGGGGGCAGCGAGAAAAGGGGCAAAGGGTGGAGAGTGTGCAGCTAGGTTAGTAGAGCATGACTTCTGTGGCAAGCACCTTGATCAAGAGAGAAAGAGGGGGGAAATACTAGCGAAGTATAGGGAGAAATTGAACTTAGGTCTTCTACCTCCTTACAATGCTCTTACTATTGGACCTGCCACCTTATTCACTAAATCTCCCTATGGAGACAACACATTAACTCGTCCCTCACCTAACCCTGCTCCATTACCTACTACTACCACTACACCGACCACTACTACACAGAACATACGTAGGAGAGAGATGGGAGTAGGGGGAGTAGAGGGAGTAGGTGTAGGGATATTAGGACAGTTCGTGCCTCTTACCTCCGTGTTGTCCCCATCTCATACACAACCCACACCCCAAGCACAGTCCTTAAGTGTGTTGTCGGCACCCCTTGTACCACATAACGCATCTGTGACGTCTGCATTGTTAGCTCATGCACACTCTGTGTCTCGTTTTGTGTCTGTCCCACCTGAAAGAGAGCCGGGAGAAACCCCAAACAGCCAACCAACCGTTCCTATGACCTCCGAACAGGGGAAAGTAGGGACGGTAGAGGGTAAACAGGCGTTGGGCAGTGGGGGACTTCCCCCCATTGAAGAGTTGCAACGACTCCTCAATGCCCTCGCCCAAGGGTTTAAGAATAGGACAGTGAAAGACGGACAGATCGTAACGAAGAGTGGGGAGTACGATGAGTTTTACACTGAGGTATATTATGCGATACATGACTGCATAACAATTATGGCTACCAAACACGAAGACCCATTTGCACGTGGGATTGTCGCTTCTTTTCCTTACATGTTGAAGGAGATAGAGGAACTTGAAGCTGTGTTGGGGGGTAAGACACCCCCGGAAGATGATGAGACAGATAGTTCCCAGACCGACGACACCACCACCAACACACAAAGCACAAACACGGCAACACAAGA
Source organism: Paulinella micropora (assembly GCA_019918135.1). Classification (NCBI taxonomy): domain Eukaryota; phylum Cercozoa; class Imbricatea; order Euglyphida; family Paulinellidae; genus Paulinella; species Paulinella micropora. The sequence goes on from WBZZ01003379.1 coordinate 2,312, forward strand.
CAACACACATGCTGAATGCGCTGTTATGCTGATGGGAAATGAGGCAGACAGCGACATTAAAGCTAGTAGTATTGTGTGGGTAGATGACAGTGGAGCAAGCGAAACACAGTCACCCGACAAATCCACATTCGTCAAACTTGTGAGAGCCCCGCAGAAGTTCAGAATTGCAAAAGGAAGCTTTAGGACTGAGTATAAAGGCAAGGTTCAAATGAACCTCTCGGGCTCTCATGGGGATGAAGTCTGTGTATTTGATTCGCATACCACCTATAACCCACATTTAAAGTATGGGCTTGTCGCAACCTCGGCATGGGTGCGAAAAGGGCTCGCCGTTGTGCATCAAAACAATCAGGTCATAGTCCTAGACAAACCTATCAGAATTGAGGAGAAACAAATAGTAGCTAGGGGGAGAGCTCTACCTAACAACCTCACTGTTTTCGATGCCCCAGGGACCAAACCCCTCAACCCCGATGAGTGGTATGAGCCCACCGCACAGCCTCCCCTCAACACAGAAACAAACACCCAACTCACCCCCCCTACTGAAACAAGTGAGGCTCCCGAATCCGATGATTCATCGGACTCGGGGGAACGAGCTTGACGAGTGTCCTCTCACCTTTCTCAAAAGGCCAACCTACCTGTATATCATGACGACATATACTGTTCTTCGTCTCCTTGTGTGTGCGGTTGGCAATGTGATGTGTCGTGCTTATGCACCTTATTCTACTGAGATAGACACAGAGAGAGGTGAGAGAGCAAGGCAGGAGGATGACAGAGTGTTGTGTCCTGTTGTCCGTCCCCACTATCATGAAAACATACACGCCACTGTATTTCACCGCATGTGTAAGCACAGAGGGGTAAAAGCCATGGAGAGAATGGCTAAGTATATGGAGTAAAGATAGTGGGGAGAGAGTGGAGAGAAAGAATAATGAAGTGTGAGTGATGTTTGCGGAATAAGATCAAAAAGACACCACACTTCAAAAAGAACCATCATATCGTAGAGCACCGACCCGGGATCCACATTTCCATGGATACCCAGGGTTGGTGGAATACGATATCATGGGACGGTAAGAGATATAAATTCACCGTTAAGTGCTTAGCGTCCAACTTTGAACTCGATTACTATTTGCGTCACAAGAATGAATTTTTTCCTTGTTTTCTCAAAGCTACCGCCTTCTTTGAGAGACATTCAGGAATGCGACCAAGAGTACGGGATGTATACAGAGTTAAGAGTGGGTTGACGTAAATCAGCCAGTCTTTCTCGAGGCCCCGACAGGGGAGAAACAGGTTGTCGCTAAGGTAGAGAGGTCCCACCAAACCAATGGTGGGCCCGCCAGAGCTATCCTTAGCGACGCCGAACTTCCACCCTCTATGTGGGTGGAAGCAGAGAAAGCTGCAACCTATTTTAGCAATCTCTTGCCCATAGCTCATGGACCCTTCAAAGGGAAATCCCCCTACGAAGTAATCCACAAACGTAAACCCATGCTCCATCACCTCAGGCCTATCGGGTGTATGGCGTTTATGAAAGTGGACGCTAAGAGGGGGAAAGGAGAAAGGGGAAATAGAGTAATATTTCTCGGGTACGAACGGAATACCGGATATTATCGGGTGTATGATCCGGTCGCAAGGAAAATACACGGTAATGTTCGTGATGTCGCGTTCGATGTCTGGAAATTGGGGAAAAGGGAAGCATCCAAATCTCTAGCAGAGACCAACACCTCTGAAGAGATGTTTTCGGTGAAAATAATTGGCACTTGCCCCCTTCCGAACCCCAACGAACCCAACAGCACCCAGAAAGTCAATGTAATGTTCCGGGGGAGATCGCGGTGGAGATATTTCCGACTGGGGGGAGACACTTCCCCAGCCGGGGGTCTATCATCCGGATCGCCCCCATTTGAGGCGCCCCCCAATGGCCCCAATACAGGGAACGGCGATACTAAGGGAGTGGAAGGCAGGGAGGACAGATCTGACCCACCACCCCTAGTACCTCCCACCCCGAAAGGTATGACTCCTAAGCCCAGTGGGGATCGGGGGGAGGCGAAAGTCACGAAAAAGAAACACAGGATCAAAGAGAGACAAGCTTTGTCTGGGATATATATGGAAATTCCGGCCAAAGCGTGGGGAGAAGGATGGGCGAAACAAACTTACGGGAATAATTGGCAAACTGCGGTTCGCAAAGGAACGGTGTCTGCACCCACTGCCCCAGTTGTCCGTAAAACTAAACGTTTCCCGGCACACGCAGTCCTCTTTGATGATGGAGTTACCGACAAAGTGATTGATACGGAAATTCTCAAGTATGCCGTCGCTCATGTCCCAAAACCGCCACCCCAATCGATCACCCAAAATGAAGACGAGAATCAAAGCGAAGCTGCCGCCCAATGCGGGCGGCCTAAACTTTGATACCACGTCAGAATTTGCATTTATCGAGGGGGAGAAGGAAAGGGTGGCTGAGCAACGGGCTGAACACAGTTCTAATTGGAGATCGCATAAACAAGGCGAAACTTCCGGGGAGAACGTCATCTCGGGAAGGACAAGGAGCGCACATGTCACGGTATACGCCCGAGAAGAACGTGCGGAATATTGTCTTGTCAGTGAGAAATTTTCGAAATTCCCGGTAATAAAAAAGCCAAAAGACCGTAAGCAAGCTCGGCAGAAGGAGTTCGAGCAGCTGAGAGAACTTAAGGCTTTTGTTTGGCGCAAGGAAAAGGAAGCTAGAATGTCAGGGACACCAATCATTCCGGTAAAATGGATAGATACCGTCAAGCAACAGGGTACGCTAAATGAGTTTCATAAAGCCCGAATTACGTTGAGAGGGAACCTTTTGAAGGCATTCACCCAGTATGACCCTAAAAAGACTTACTCCCCCACTGCTCAACATCGGACAATTTTGCTCATGATAGCCTACGCCGCATGCTTTGGGATCGACTTATGGCTGATTGATTTTACCACGGCCTATCTACACGCCAAAATCCCGTACAACATTTACGTAAGGCCACCGCCCGAATTTCAATTGGAGGATTATGTTTGGCTTTTGAAAAAGGCCTTATACGGCCACCCGGAATCTGGTCGGTTGTGGTACGATATGTTGTACGGGGAACTCACGGTTGAACTTAAGTTCAAAACCTTTACGCTCGATAGAGCTTCCTTCATAAAACATGGGAGCAGCCTCAAAACCACACAACTCTTATCCTTCCACGTCGATGACGGATGCCACGCGGCAACTAGGTCTGAACACCTCAAGTTAGTCGCGCACTTCGAGAAAAAGGGTTTCAGGTGCAAAGATCTGGGTAAAGCCACAGAGTTCAAGAATATTCAGATTGTTCAAACTGAGAAAGGGATTGTGTTACATCAACGCAAATACGAACTTCTCATTTTGAACGAACTAGAATATATGAACGAAGTACCTGCTAAAACCCCGTTCACATCTGAAAATCCCGCATCTCTCAAGAAAGACCACCGGCTATTGAAGTATGACCTAAGATGCCTAATAGGCATGCTTATCTTCTTAGCCGTGCACACGAGGCCCCTCCTAATTTGCCCGTTGAGTATTGCGGCTAAATCCCAAGTCCCCAATCCCGACACATCATATGCGATGGCGCACCGCATGTTCTTGTGGTTATTAACACCAAGGGCGCTGTTTTTCCGGAGGGGAGACAAGAATCTTAGGAAACTATTAGAATCTTGTTTCTCAGTCCCAAAAACCCCCAAAGACTGGAAGTCTAACCATGGATCATGCGCTGCGGCCAATGCAATGAACGAATTCACAGACAAGCCTGGAATTCCCGGAACGGAAGCTTTCAGTGTACCAATCATCGCTAATGTCGATAGTATAATTTCGGAAAATCCGTTGGTAGGGTTTGTGGACTCCGATTTTGCAGGAGATAAAGTTTCGCGAAAATCTCGGTCCGGGTATGTTTACTTATTCAATGGGACCCCGGTGGCATGTTTCTCAAAACTGCAATCGGTAATAGCTCAATCCACGTTGGAATCCGAGACGGTGTCGGCTGACGAGGCGGTAAGAGAACTCCTCGCGATATTGCAATCTCTAAGGGATATTGGAATCAACCTCAAAGGCCCCACCCCCCTCTTCGAAGATAATGAAGGGACTGTATTGTTGTCCGAGAGGGGGTTAGGGGAAGCCCGTACCAAACATATTGAGGTAAGGTATCATCTTCTCGCAAAACTCGTTAAGGACGGAATAGTCAAATTACTTAGAGTACCGACCGAGCGCGGATATATTTACCAAAATACATGTCACGGCTGAAAAATTTATGTATCTGGCTAAGAAATTTCCGTGTTGCTAGACAGGGAGGGTCGAGTTCGTATTGCGATGAAACCCGATCAATTTGCGTATTAAATCTACTCATAAGGGTCACTTTTCTGAACACTTGATAACCTCGATATATAGTTATTAATTTTCCGCATACGCATCTACCAATTGTCTTAGGGAGAAAGTTGACTGGAAGTTAGGGGACAAAGGACGGAACAGCGCCAACCAGAGGACACTCATTTGCAAATACTTGTCCCATTATTACATTCATAGGTAGTTCGATCGACTAGCGGCGGGCCAAGGGATGAGAGCGTAGTCCGGACTTTGGCGCTTTATCGCCTTTTTGCTCGCTTTCACGAGAATGCCACAATTTGGCTGGCAATCAATAGCATTCTCTCGTGTGTTCGCGCCCCCCCCCCCCCCCCCCCCGCCTCTTTCGTGATCGCTGCATAATATTATTAGTATAACTAAACATTCGACAATCTTGGGGGTATCCCTTTTTCCGAAATTTTCGATGAAGTATATGGATTTTTTTGAAAACGTGTGGAAATGAAAGGAAATCAATTCACTGATTGCAGAACATATAAAAATAATATTAAAATATGTTTTTATTAATTGTAATACACTTTAACTTCATTTTCAGAGGTGGGCAGGAACCGGTCCGACACGGTAATTTTTCTACTTTTTCATAGTCCCGGCTACCATGAATCTATGATGATAACAATGCCGAACATGCAGAATTTGCTTTTACTGTTTATTCTTGCTTATATTAAGCATTTTACTATATTAAGACATGGTTTTACCTTCAAAAAATTCTGTTTGCCCGCTGTGACGTACGCTGGTACGTACTAGAGGGGGGAGGGGGGGGGGTGGGGGGGGGGGATGGGTCGGAGAGAGGACGCTTCACATCAGATTCTGGTGCATTATCAGAGTTAAACAAATTTCTAATTTCAGTTTTTAGAAGAAGCGTTACAGTTGCAGTTGCCCTAGACAAAAACCATTATGAAAAAAGTCGGACCCAGAAAAATTCCTTCAAAAAAAATAATCACATACGACCACGTCCACGTCCACGTCCACGTCCACGTCCACCCGCAGCACGACGTGCGCGGCGACGTCCGCGCAAACGGATTCCTGAGTTACGCATTCTCCAACTTGCGTCGGAGCGATCTGAATCATCTACAATAATATTATGGATAGCATCATGTTAAGGAGGAGAAGAACAAGAAGAAGAAGAAGAAGAAGAAGAAGAAGAAGAAGAAGAAAACTAATACCATGCTTTTCTTCCTCTGAACCAGAAGATCGATCAGACGATGAGTCAGTTGATGAACTGGAAGATGAAGTATCAGATAAGTCATCCTCTGAATCTGCCACTGGTTCTGCAGGCTGAGCAGCACCAAGCACTTCTTCCTCAGGGAACCCACAGTCGCATCGTTCGAAATGGTTCCACGCTTGTTCAATAAGCTCTGCCTTCTTGAACTGTTTCCGATCGGAGTTTTGCGTTGCAACACCATGCATTCTCATCCATGATTTCAATTCGCTAACTACCATCTGCTTGGACGCAAATTGCTTTTTTTCCTCTGACGATCTTAGCAACGTGAGAATTTTCCGCCAAGGCTCAGAAGCATTTCCAAATGCTAAATCCTGCTCCTGCATTTCTTCGCTAGTAAGCTGTCTTGCACCACGCCATCTCGGGTGAGCTGGAGGACGTCCTTCATTAACAAAATAAGTGCGTGGTAAGGACAACAGCTCTTCATCGGTCAAACGCGTAAGTGCGTTCATTTTCTCCTGTCGTTCTTGAGGCAACTCCATCCAATTTACAGGTAGCTCGTCGATAAATCGAAATTCTGCTCTCCATTCCTTGCCTTTTGCATCGACACAGGACATATGAGCAGGACGGACGGGCAGGCCGCCTTCGAAGTAATCTCCATCCACCTCTACTCTGGTCAAATTTCCACCTGCTAACATTTCCTCCACATGTGCTCGCTCATCCGGCCCTAGGTATTTAGTAGCCAAAGCACGAATATCCTTCTTCAGGCGCGGATTGACGAAGTAGCCGACTGGAAGCTTGGGAGGCATGTCGGTCGCTGTCATAAATAGAGAGAGAGAGAGATAGATAGATAGAACGAGAGAAAGAGAGAGAGAGAGAGAGAGAGAGATAGAGAGAGAGAGAGAGAGAGAGAGAGAAAGAGCAAGATAGATAATATTATTACCGGGGCGTCCGATAAACAAATTGATCGGTTCTCCTCTGGGATCATCACGCACTCCATGAAAATCCTGTGCGTCTCCCCAAGTAGCGATCTCTACAGTCGGCAAAGCGTCAGGATCTTTCTTGGTGATTCTATATGCCAAGGGTTTGTTGTAGTTTTTGAAACTCTTGTTCATACACGGGCTAAAATGAGTCATCCAGTCGTAGTTACATCCGAGAACAACCAGCACATGCCTCTTCTTGTGCTGCTTCTTGAATGCAAGAATGAGCTTTAATAACGCTTGAGCGATGTTAGTTGTCAGGAAGGTGCTCTTCCACCCGATATCCATAACTCGAAATTCCTGATCATCTCCATCGTGCCCGTGCCCTGGTGGCTTGCGATGTGACTCTACTTGGAAACGGATTCCTCTGTCAACGACATTGAGCCCAAGGAAACCCAGCATCGCCCACGCGGTGTTATCACCAGCTCCGTCCCACTCAAGATATAATTTCCACGCTTGCATTGTGCGAGGGTTCCAAAGTTGCCAATGTAAAAGTGCGGCAAGCATAGTAATGTTGCTGTTCGCGCCGTGTTCTACCGCGCCTTCAAGGTACGTCAGAATAAAATGCGTATCGGTAGTGTAGCAGGTATTGATTCCAACGCAAAGGCGAAACACAATTTTTCCTTTGAAATCTTTCGCGGCGCGGCGGCAAGATGGGATCTTCACTGGCGGTTTCATATCGGCTGATATGACTGTGGCAGCAAAATCTGCTGGTGCTGCCTTCTTGCGCTGCATGCTGGCAACGCGGCACGCCCTGTGAATTTTGTGATGAAGCCTGCTACGGCGACGCCATTCTTGAGCTTCTACTTCAGTCCTGAAACCGTTAGAATGATCAGCAGCAAGCTCTGTGCAGATCTCGCATTTTGAGAAATCTCCTTCTGCAAAACAAACCTGTAATAAGTAATGATAACGAAAATATGCATAATACCTCTGACAAACTTGACGTGCGGAAAATCCATGCGCCAAACTTTGTTGATCGTATTGTCTGTCGGAGGATTATTTGGATCAACTCGTTTCGAACAACCAAACCGAAGGCACATATCTTTCCAATTCTCGCGAACATAGTTTTGGACTCCTGCGTCCTGAGCCATTTCTTGCATCCTCCGTATTCCGTCGCTGCATATCTCCGGGTAACTCTCCATGAACTTCTCGCAGAGTAATACTGCTATCACATCTTCTGTTTCAGGAACGGTTGAGTAGCTTTTTGTCAAAACCTTCGTGTTATTTGCAAGAAGTTTGTGTGCTCTTGACAAAACTTTATCACCGATCCCGTAGATACGCTGCCAGGCTACTTTGCACACAGCCTCCGTTAAATACATATACTGAAATGATCCAGTTTTTGTTTGAAACGATTCAAGCTGCGAAGCTGCCCAAGCATAAAGCTCACTGAGAGACGATGACGCATTCTTCGCTCTCGTGTAAAGCACATCACGCGTGTCGATAAATGAATAACACTTCCACTTTTTGCAGCAGACAGACTTAACTTCCCTGTCCAAGTCGGCGAAGGTAATCCCTAACAGTTTTTGGAGCGCAGACGGTCTCTGAAGCTTCACTGCACCTTTCGTGCGACTTTTCATCGTGTAGGGGCGCGTTGGATTCTTACGTGGTCTGCTGTAAGGAATTGGTGATAATCTCATGATGTTATACAACAGCTCATTCGATTCCATAAGCTCGTCGAAGTTCAATCGAAGCTCGTTGGATAATTCCGCATCGTCCACGCAGACCAGAGGAGGAAGCAATCCAGGGTTGATAGATGCAGCATCACCGTTTGAATCCGTATCTGAACACTCTTCGTCGACGTTCTACGCAAACAAGATCGCTTATGAACATTAACCAGCATGAACATAGACAGGTAGAGAAAAAAAATTACCATTGAGCCAGTAGGAAGATATAGTCTAGAGCTGCTGCAGCTACTAACATCATATCCTGTAGTGACAGTAGAACTGTCTGACTGTTTCCAGCTGTCGAGGTTAGCATCAACGTCAGGAACACCGGCCTGTAAAAAAGAATCTTCTCAGTAATAATTTTCATTTATTTATTTTTTACCTGTGCATCACTCAAGCTTGATTTTTCTGTGATGACTGTAATGTCCGAGCTTTCCCTGGGCAGAAGCGTGCGGCGACTATCTGAAATTGAGGACACGCTGTCGAGAAGCTTCCTCTTTTTTTCCGGCGGAATAGATGATGACCTGGAGAGCGGTTGCTTTCCATCAGAACTAATACTGCTGACCGACGCTAAAAGTTCAACCTTTGCTTCATGAAGCAAGGAAATTGACTTAAGTGGAAGCGGATGTTCTTTCTCAGGAACGATGAAACATACATGACCAATGTCAGTCTCGAACAGGAAAACTGGGATTTTAGCTCCTTCCTTGGCAGCCTCTTTCAACCAGACCGGATGTGCATCGCTTGGCAGCGTAGCTATCTCTAGGTCTGGATTAGGCGCATAGCTGAGCAAAATCTCTTGATCTTTCGATATTGCCGTGGTGACAGTCACAATAGGAGTACCCTTGCTGACCTGACATTATTACAACAATATTTATAGAAAAAATGCAACACACGTAACAAAAACTTACATTGCATGGATGTATGTAACAACTAACATAATTTACCTTCACGTTCGGTCGGCAAGTGTCCTCGTCGAGCTTGTTGAACCCTTGCGATGAAGAGTTGATGAGATGCATTGCATTCCTGCTCGATTCGTTAATGAATTTAATTGGATGCATCCCTGTTTGCAGGGAACTCCCAATTTTCATAGTGAAATGATCAGAAAATGCAGCATGATCTGCAGCACGCAAAGACTTTCCTCCTGGTTCGAGGAGCCCAAGCTGAAAAGAAGGAGGAAGGTATTTATCAGCAAAGACTCCGTAGCCACCACCACGGTGTGCCACATATATCGGCGCCTTGCTAGCCCTCAGCATAGCATACCTAAAGTTTGAAATACACATGAAAAAAATGGCAGCGCTTCCCGTTAGAGGGAATCACTCAAAAAAAAAAGGACAGAGAAAGGCTCACTGATAGAAGGCCACACACACTAGCTAGTTATACTAAAGCTAGTATCTATACTCCCCTCTTTAAACTATGCTATATAATAATAATAATAATAATAATAATAATAATAATAATAATAATAATATCATATATCATACATCATATATCATATATCATATATCATATATCATATATCATACATCTTATATCATATATCATATATCATATATCATATATCATATATCATATATCATATATCATATATCTTATATCATATATCAAAAGCTAGTATCTATACTCCCCTCTTTAAACTATGCTAAATAATAATAATAATAATAATAATAATAATAATAATAATAATAATAATAATAATAATAATAGTGCTTCTCAGTCAATGGCGAATACATTTCTGCACATGTGCCTCCATCGTCTCACCCGTGAGGGGAGTACGAAGTTTTGACGATAGGCTCTACTGACACCCCCGCAAGGCAGCTCCAAGCAATAATAATAATAATAATAATAATAGTGCTTCTCTGTCAATGGCTGATGCATTTCTGCACATGCGCCTCCATCGTCTCACCCGTGAGGGGAGTACGAAGAATTGACGATAAGCTCTAATGACACCCCCGCAAGGGCAGTTCCAACACTTCCAGACGGGCCGGTATGTTCAATGAAAATACTGGTCCAGAAATAGACCGGTATGTTCAATGAAAATACTGGTGGCACCGACGGGAATCGAACTGGCGACAGGGCCCAAATGGTAGAACTTGACCACTGGGCTATCACGGTGTCCATAATAATAATAATAATAATAATAATAATAATAATAATAATAATAATAATAATAATAATAATAATAATAATAATAATAATAATAATAATAATAATAATAATAGTGCTTCTCTGTCAATGGCTGATGCATTTCTGCACATGCGCCTCCATCGTCTCACCCGTGAGGGGAGTACGAAGAATTGACGATAGGCTCTAATGACAACCCCGCAAGGGCAGTTCCAACACTTCCAGACGGACCGGTATGTTCAATGAAAATACTGGTCCAGAAATAGACCGGTATGTTCAATGAAAATACTGGTGGCACCGACGGGAATCGAACTGGCGACAGGGCCCAGATGGTAGAACTTGACCACTGGGCTATCACTGTGTCCATAATAATAATAATAATAATAATAGTGCTTCTCTGTCAATGGCTGATGCATTTCTGCACATGCGCCTCCATCGTCTCACCCGTGAGGGGAGTACGAAGAATTGACGATAAGCTCTAATGACACCCCCGCAAGGGCAGTTCCAACACTTCCAGACGGGCCGGTATGTTCAATGAAAATACTGGTCCAGACGGAGCGGTATGTTCAATGAAAATACTGGTGGCACCGACGGGAATCGAACTGGTGACAGGGCCCAAATAATAATAATAATAATAATAATAATAATAATAATAATAATAATAATGATAATAGTGCTTCTCTGTCAATGGCTGATGCATTTCTGCACATGTGCCTCCATCGTCTCACCCGTGAGGGGAGTACGAAGAATTGACGATAGGCTCTAATGACACCCCCGCAAGGGCAGTTCCAACACTTCCAGACGGACCGGTATGTTCAATGAAAATACTGGTCCAGACGGAGCGGTATGTTCAATGAAAATACTGGTGGCACCGACGGGAATCGAACTGGCGACAGGGCCCAGATGGTAGAACTTGACCACTGGGCTATCACTGTGTCCATAATAATAATAATAATAATAATAATAATAATAATAATAATAATAATAATAATAATAATAATAATAATGTATCTCCTGCCAATTGCTGAGCCAAAAGGCCATGTGCATCCAGTCCTCCATTCCATAAGGAAAGTCTCCACACCAATCGGTGGAATAAAGGAAGTGACGGCATAGAACATTACTCTAGGAGCTTTATACCAATCAGCCCATTGAAAAGGACCAATGGCCTATGTACTCCCTAAATAATAATAATAATAATAATAATAATAATAATAATAATATATTGAAGAGGAAATGCAAAATCATGCCGGTCAGTTTCACAAACTTTTGTGCAGAGTTTTTTCCACAGATTGTTGTGCACAGAAGAAAAGAATAGCATTCCCCCTCATTCTGAGCTGGGAAAAGAGCGGGAATGCTGTTACATCTTCTCGTAATGTCATGCTCTTAATAAAATCTCTGCACAAAAGTTTGCAAAACAGCAGTCCGAAAACGAGTTTCATCGAATTGCTGGTTTGTGAAAAATAGATTAAGCTGGGTCGTGCTATGTTAGGAAATGACATTTATAGCTTCAACAAACACGTTATAGCAGAAACATGCAGGAGATGACATGAGTTGAGAGTACGTAGGAAGGAAATGCAAAATCATGCCGGTCGCTTTTCACAAACTTTTGTGCAGAGTTTTTTCACAGATTGTTGTGTACAGAAGAAAAGAATAGCATTCCCGCTCATTCTGAGCTGGGAAAAGAGCGGGAATGCTGTTACATCTTCTCGAAATGTCATGCTCTCAATAAAATCTCTGCACAAAAGTTTGCAAAACAGCAATCCAAAAACGAGTTTCATCGAATTGCTGGTTTATGAAAAATAGATTAAGCTGGGTCGTGCAATGTTAGGAAATGATATTTATAGCTTCAACAAACACGTTACAGCAGAAACATGCAAGGGATGACATGAGTTGAGAGTACGTACTAGGAAGGAAATGCAAAATCATGCCGGTCGCTTTTCACAAACTTTTGTGCAGAGTTTTTTCCACAGATTGTTGTGCACAGAAGAAAAGAATAGCATTCCCCCTCATTCTGAGCTGGGAAAAGAGCGGGAATGCTGTTACATCTTCTCGTAATGTCATGCTCTTAATAAAATCTCTGCACAAAAGTTTGCAAAACAGCAGTCCGAAAACGAGTTTCATCGAATTGCTGGTTTGTGAAAAATAGATTAAGCTGGGTCGTGCTATGTTAGGAAATGAGATTTATAGCTTCAACAAACACGTTATAGCAGAAACATGCAGGAGATGACATGAGTTGAGAGTACGTAGGAAGGAAATGCAAAATCATGCCGGTCGCTTTTCACAAACTTTTGTGCAGAGTTTTTTCACAGATTGTTGTGTACAGAAGAAAAGAATAGCATTCCCGCTCATTCTGAGCTGGGAAAAGAGCGGGAATGCTGTTACATCTTCTCGAAATGTCATGCTCTCAATAAAATCTCTGCACAAAAGTTTGCAAAACAGCAATCCAAAAACGAGTTTCATCGAATTGCTGGTTTGTGAAAAATAGATTAAGCTGGGTCGTGCAATGTTAGGAAATGATATTTATAGCTTCAACAAACACGTTACAGCAGAAACATGCAAGGGATGACATGAGTTGAGAGTACGTACTAGGAAGGAAATGCAAAATCATGCCGGTCGCTTTTCACAAACTTTTGTGCAGAGTTTTTTCCACAGATTGTTGTGTACAGAAAAAAAGAATAGCATTCCCCCTCATTCTGAGCTGGGGAAAGAGCGGGAATGCTGTTACATCTTCTCGAAATGTCATGCTCTTAATAAAATCTCTGCACAAAAGTTTGATAATAACACGACCCTTTTTCCACACGTTCAAATTTCAGACCGGCCCGAGAAGAATTTTAAGGTTGAAGGCGCTGACTGGTAGTTATGTCTTTGGAATTCAACTCATTTTGCTCGTTTGTCAACGTGTAGGATCACTTTCTGACTCTGGCATGTCTACGAAGCACATTGCCAAGACTCTGCAAGCCATTCTCAAAAATTCGCGTGGGAAATTGTTCCTTAAAATCAACGGGTCTGCAGACGTGCGGCCCTTTGATTGTGTGGAGATTCCCCACGCCGTCTTTTGCAAGCATGATCTGGTATATGCTTGCTCACTTACTTACTCACTTATTTATTTAATGTGCAACATGCAGGGCAAAGGCGATTTGGAGGAGTTGGTCCGCGGCTTCAGCTACACCTGGAATGCACAAGGTATTATGTATGTATGCATGTATTTATAATGCATGCATCGTAGGGATCCTGCTCAAGAATAAGCCTGTGCCCTGGGACGACGGATTGGGAGAAGCTCCTCCCGCAAAAAGGCAGAAGAGACAGGAGAAGGAGAAGGAGAAGGAGAAGAAGGAGAAGCAAAAAAAGAAGGACAAAGGGAAGGAGAAGGAGAAGGAGAAGAAGAAGAAGAAGGAGGAGGAGAAGAAGAAGAAGGAGGAGAAGAAGAAGACGAAGAAGGATGAAAAGGAGGAGAAGGAGGAGGAGAAGAAGAAGAAGAAGGAGGAGGAGGAGGAGAAGAAGAAGAAGGAGGAGGAGGAGGAGAAGAAGAAGAAGGAGGAGGAGCAGAAGAAGAAGAAGAAGGAGGAGGAGGAGGAGAAGAAGAAGAAGAAGAGGGAGAAGGAGGAGGAGGAGGAGAAGAAGAAGAAGAAGAAGAAGGAGGAGGAGGAGGAGAAGGAGGAGAAGGAGAAGAAGGAGGAGGAGAAGAAGAAGAAGGAGGAGGAGAAGAAGAAGAAGGAGGAGAAGAAGAAGAAGAAGAAGAAGGAGGAGGAGGAGGAGAAGAAGAAGGAGGAGGAGGAGGAGAAGAAGAAGAAGGAGGAGGAGGAGAAGAAGAAGAAGGAGGAGGAGGAGAAGAAGAAGAAGGAGGAGGAGGAGAAGAAGAAGGAGGAGAAGGAGAGGAAGAAGAAGAAGGAAGAGGAGGAGGAGGAGAGGAAGAAGAAGGAGGAAGAGGAGAGAAGAAGAAGGAGGAAGAGGAGAGGAAGAAGGAGGAGGAGGAGAGGAAGAAGATGGAGGAGGAGGAGAGGAAGAAGAAGGAAGAGGAGGATGACCAGCTGAGTGGGTTTCCCCCTCTGGATTCGGGGAAGGTTCGCGTGTGGGCCCACAAAGGAATTTTCACATTCCTATCCGGATTAGATTATCAAGACTGGTATTATTATTATTGTTATTATTATTATTATTATTATTATTATTATTATTATTATTATTATTATTATTATTATTATTATTATTATTATTATTATTATGGACACCGTGATAGCCCAGTGGTCAAGTTCTACCATCTGAGCCCTGTCGCCAGTTCGATTCCCGTCGGTGTCACCAGTATTTTCATTGAACATACCGGTCTATTTCTGGACCAGTATTTTCATTGAACATACCGGCCCGTCTGGAAGTGTTGGAACTGCCCTTGCGGGGGTGTCATTAGAGCTTATCGTCAATTCTTCGTACTCCCCTCACGGGTGAGACGATGGAGGCGCATGTGCAGAAATGCATCAGCCATTGACAGAGAAGCACTATTATTATTATTATTATTATTATTGGACACCGTGATAGCCCAGTGGTCAAGTTCTACCATCTGGGCCCTGTCGCCAGTTCGATTCCCGTCGGTGCCACCAGTATTTTCATTGAACATACCGGTCTATTTCTGGACCAGTATTTTCATTGAACATACCGGCCCGTCTGGAAGTGTTGGAACTGCCCTTGCGGGGGTGTCATTAGAGCTTATCGTCACTTCTTCGTACTCCCATCACGGGTGAGACGATGGAGGCGCATGTGCAGAAATGCATCAGCCATTGACAGAGAAGCACTATTATTATTATTATTATTATTATTATTATTATTATTATTATTATTATTATTATTATTATTATTATTATTATTATTATTATTAGTAAATCTTCCTTGGAGTGTTGACTGTGACATATTTGAGGGAAATCCCGATGAAAAAACCTAGTCACACTTGCTAAACAGAGTTCCAGCCCAATGGCCCCAAGGCGTTAAACTGTGACGCCAACTTATAACCCTTTGGTGGTAGATGCTGGGGAGGAGGGTCGTTGCGCGCGTAAAAGATCTTAAACTCCGCATATGCTGGTTGATAGCCCAGGACCCAGCAGACACCAGATTGTTATGGGTGGGGTTTCGAGGCAGCTCTAGCAACCGCGCTTGGTGTATGCACTTGCACATTCGGTGACGTCTTGCAAGAGGTTGCTGGGACTGCGGAATAACCTCGGCTTAGTGCAGTCTTACCCTCAGGAGCTCCATCGGTGGCCCCGATCATCAGGCGAGAGACTGACACGGGGGGGTGGAGGACCTCGAACAAGGGTATTGGAGGCTTATGTCCGTTGAGGATATGCCATTAGCTGCATCAGTACGCCTCAAATATAGTAAATCTGCCTTGGAGTGTTGACTGTTACATATTTGAGGGAAATCCCGATGAAAAAACCTAGTCACACTTGCTAAACAGAGTTCCAGCCCAATGGCCTCAAGGCGTTAAACTGTGACGCCAACTCATAACCCTTTGGTGGTAGATGCTGGGGAGGAGGGTCGTTGCGCGCGTAAAAGATCTTAAACTCCGCATATGCTGGTTGATAGCCCAGGACCCAGCAGACACCAGATTGTTATGGGTGGGGTTTCGAGGCAGCTCTAGCAACCGCGCTTGGTGTATGCACTTGCACATTCGGTGACGTCTTGCAAGAGGTTGCTGGGACTGCGGAATAACCTCGGCTTAGTGCAGTCTTGCCCTCAGGAGCTCCATCGGTGGCCCCGATCATCAGGCGAGAGACTGACACGGGGGGGTGGAGGACCTCGAACAAGGGTATTGGAGGCTTATGTCCGTTGAGGATATGCCATTAGCTGCATCAGTGCCTCAGATATAGTAAATCTGCCTTGGAGTGTTGACTGTGACATATTTGAGGGAAATCCCGATGAAAAAACCTAGTCACACTTGCTAAACAGAGTTCCAGCCCAATGGCCTCAAGGCGTTAAACTGTGACGCCAACTCATAACCCTTTGGTGGTAGATGCTGGGGAGGAGGGTCGTTGCGCGCGTAAAAGATCTTAAACTCCGCATATGCTGGTTGATAGCCCAGGACCCAGCAGACACCAGATTGTTATGGGTGGGGTTTCGAGGCAGCTCTAGCAACCGCGCTTGGTGTATGCACTTGCACATTCGGTGACGTCTTGCAAGAGGTTGCTGGGACTGCGGAATAACCTCGGCTTAGTGCAGTCTTGCCCTCAGGAGCTCCATCGGTGGCCCCGATCATCAGGCGAGAGACTGACACGGGGGGGTGGAGGACCTCGAACAAGGGTATTGGAGGCTTATGTCCGTTGAGGATATGCCATTAGCTGCATCAGTACGCCTCAGATATAGTATTATTATTATTATTATTATTATTATTATTATTATTATTATTATTATTATTATTATTATTATTATTATTACTGGATACTGTAGCATAGTTTACAGAAAGGAGTTAGTTACTAGCTTTAGTATAGTTAGCTAGTGTGTGTGGCCTTCTATCAGTGAGCCTTTCCCTGTCTTTTTTTTCGAGTATAATCCCTCTAACGGGAAGCGCTGTCATTTTTTTTTTATTTCATACTGTTATCATTATTATTATTATTATTATTATTATTATTATTATTATTATTATTATTATTATTATTATCATTATCATTATTATTGGACACCGTGATAGCCCAGTGGTCAAGTTCTACCATCTGGGCCCTGTCGCCAGTTCGATTCCCGTCGGTGCCACCAGTATTTTCATTGAACATACCGGTCTATTTCTGACCAGTATTTTCATTGAACATACCGGTCTATTTCTGGACCAGTATTTTCATTGAACATACCGGCCCGTCTGGAAGTGTTGGAACTGCCCTTGCGGGGATGTCATTAGAGCTTATCGTCAATTCTTCGTACTCCCCTCACGGGTGAGACGATGGAGGCGCATGTGCAGAAATGCATCAGCCATTGACAGAGAAGCACTATTATTATTATTATTATTATTATTATTATTAATAATAATAATAATATTATTATTATCATTATTATTATTATTATTATTTAGGGAGTACATAGGCCATCGGTCCTTTCCATGGGCTGATTGGTATAAAGCTCCTAGAGTAATGTTCTATGCCGTCACTTCCTTTATTCCACCGATTGGTGTGGAGACTTTCCTTATGGAATGGAGGACTGGATGCACATGGCCTTTTGGCTCAGCAATTGGCAGGTTAATAATCTGCTTCGGAGAAGGTTGCTCAGCTGCAACAACCGCCTTCGGTTGTACCGCAGCAAGTTGGTCAGTGGCATGTCCCCTCGCTGCTTCTGTTGTCATGATGATGTCAATGAGTCCCTTGCGCACTTCTTATGGGATTGCCCCATGCATGAGGGGAGACGTGAGCAGCTGTTGCTGAGTATGCAGAGGCTCAGTGGCATGGCTGTGGGGGGTGCTGAGGGGGATGGAGGGAGTGAGGAGGGTGGTGAGGTCGTAGGTGGTGAGGTTGTGGTGGAGGATGTGTTGCTTGGGCGGGAGCGGGAGGGCTCTGTACGGCAGGGTTGGGATGATATGTCGCCTGTGGATCAATCACGATTGTTTTGTAAGCTTTTTCAGGGGAAGTCGCGCTTCCGCAGTAACTTTAGGCTTGCTGCGTTGTTAGGGGTTACAGCGTTGCGTCCCCCTCCAAAGGTGGATGTGTTGTTTGGATCATATGTGTCTGAGTGTTGGTCTGCTAGGGAGGGTAAAAGGGAGGAGCTTGGGGTGGATGATGGGGGTGAGGAGGTGATTGACCTCACTGAGGTTCCATCAGCTTCTGTCCCACCCTCTCCCCCAAGTGACGTTGATGTTGCGCGGCGCGGCCGTCCGCGCAGTGTGGACGTCCTGGCTAGAGAGAGGGGTTCGGGAGCGCAGCGTAGTGTCTCCGAGTTCTTCTCTTCAGCTAACACCCTCGCATCTAGCTCTTCATGCACTTCACAGCCCCCATCTGCCCCTGCTGTTGCTGTTGCTGCTATGTCTGTTTGGTGTTCTGACAATGCGTTGGGATCGGCTGACCCCGGTGACCCAATGGAGGCACATGTCCAGGATCTGGATCTGATGCTATAGTCTGAGGAAGCCTATTATTATTATTATTATTATTATTATTGTCAAGTTCTACCATCTGGGCCCTGTCGCCAGTTCGATTCCCGTCGGTGCCACCAGTATTTTCATTGAACATACCGGTCTATTTCTGGACCAGTATTTTCATTGAACATACCGGCCCGTCTTGAAGTGTTGGAACTGCCCTTGCGGGGGTGTCATTAGAGCTTATCGTCAATTCTTCGTACTCCCCTCACGGGTGAGACGATGGAGGCGCATGTGCAGAAATGCATCAGCCATTGACAGAGAAGCACTATTATTATTATTATTATTATTATTATTGGACACCGTGATAGCCCAGTGGTCAAGTTCTACCATCTGGGCCCTGTCGCCAGTTCGATTCCCGTCGGTGCCACCAGTATTTTCATTGAACATACCGGTCCGTCTGGACCAGTATTTTTATTGAACATACCGGTCCGTCTGGAAGTGTTGGAACTGCCCTTGCGGGGGTGTCATTAAAGCTTATCGTCACTTCTTCGTACTCCCCTCACGGGTGAGACGATGGAGGCGCATGTGCAGAAATGCATCAGCCATTGACAGAGAAGCACTATTATTATTATTATTATTATTATTATTATTATTTTGGGGGGCACCAATACATGGTTGGGTGTCACCGCCACACGGCGGGGTTGGGGCCGTTGGCAGCTTGTTATGAGGGGTACATAATCAGTGCTCCACTGATTCATGAGACGGAAACTTTTACTGAGAGAAGTTCTCTCACCACGCTCACGGCTCTTGGCTCGGGGTGGCCTCTGGTATCACTCGGGGTGCGGGGGGTGGGGGTTATCTGAGGGAGGGGGTTGGGCTCAGTGGGTCACTGGACAGGTTGGTTAACTAAACTACTGTCGGTATGAGTGGGTATGAAGGCGACAGGCTCCACACATTTCCACAAGCCTTGAAATCACTCAACTGCCACAGTAGCGACTGCCTGGACGCGGGGCTCCTGACTCACCCTCTCTCCCAGAACCCCTCGTGCTCACTTTGCGGATGCCATGGGGATGCTCTGGCGGAGGGTCGGGACGTGTTGGGTGCATGTGACCGGGCCTGTCACTTAGTGTTCTCGGTAGATGACTCTTTTGTAGCTTCTATCGGACGCAGGGTGGCTTGCCACGACACCTCAATGATGCATAGTACGTCACGTCTCTGGCCTGGTTACGGGGGCGGGTAACTGAGGCGGGTTCCTGAAGGCTGGTTACGGAAGCTATGTTATTGTTGTTGGGTTCCTGGCTGCTATATTATTGTTGTTGGGTTCCTGGCTGCTATGTTATTTTTGTTGGGTTCCTGGCTGCTATGTTATTGTTGTTGGGTTCCTGGCTGCTATGTTATTGTTGTTGGGTTCCTGGCGGCGTACATGTTTATGCTTTTTTAAGGGTTGAGCTTTAAATAACCCCACTCGGGTCTTCTTTTATCGAGCTCACCACTCGGTGGATGGAGGCCTGGGGTAGACTTATACGATGTTTTTGATGCTAGGTTCCGTCTCCAGGGATTCGACTGGCATCGCTGCTTTGCCTCACCGCACTGCCTCACCCACACATCCACGCTGGCACACTGTTTCTCCTCTTGCTCTTGTACCTATGTCGCACACAGCTATGAGCTCACGCCGATGAGTGGTTGTGACGAGGTGCACCCAGCTGGATTGCGGGCGAGCCACGGCGGCCTCGCTCTCGCTCGCTCTCTCTCTCTCTCTCTCTCTCTCTCTCTCTCTCTCTCTCTCTCTCTCTCTCTCTCTCTCTCTTTTTTTTTTTTTTTTTTTTTTTTTTTTTTGTGTTGCTTTGCTTTGCTCTGCTTTGGGCGAGGCCTAGCTTTCACATGGGCGGGCTGAGCCTATGAGGGGCGCACGATAAGCGTTCCATTGATTTATGAGACGGGTCCCAATTACTGAGAGTAACTCATGTGAGTTGCTCATCATACTCATGGCTCTTGGCTCGGGGTGGCCTCTGGAATCACAAGGGGTGGGCACTGGGGGAGGGGGTTGTGTTCAGAGGGTCACCGCGAAGGATGGTCAACTAAACTACTGTCGGTCGGAGTTTGTACGAAGGCGAGAGGCCCTACACCTTACCACAAGCCTTGAAACGACTAAATGACCAAAGTAACGACGGACCGGAGCGGGGCTCCTGGCTCACCCTCTCTCTCAGCACTCTTCGTGCTCATCCTGCGGATGCCATGGGGTTGCTCTGGCGGAGGGTTATGGGGTGGTGGGTACACGTGCACGGGCCTGTCACTCTGTGCTCTCGGTAGATGACTCACTTGCAGCGTTTATCGGACGCAGGGTGGTTTGCCACGACACCTACCTCGATGATGCACAGCGGGTCCTGCCTCGTGCCTGGTTACGGATGCAGGTGAGTGTTTGTGTGTATTCCTATACATACGTACACGTATGCTTTTTAAGGGTTGAGCTTTAAATAACCCCACCTGGGTCCTCATTTATCGAGTTTACAACTCGATCAATGCGGCACCGGGGTCCCATACCACTTATGTCAGGTTCTTATGCGAAGAGCGCGGCCGCTAGTGCTGGCCCTATGGGTCAAGGCGGTAATCCTTCAGGTTTAGACGTTCCCCGTGGGAGTGCGCCTGCGGGTGGTGATGGCTACTCGGCCGGGGTGGGGTGGTCGAGTGCTCGCGTACCTGACGGGCAACCTGAATCACGTAGAGCCAGCAATCCTGCTGCATCTCGATCACCCTCCCCAACCTCGGAAGAGAAGTCACGTCCGGAAAGGTCTGGTCACGGCGTGTGGCAAGCGGTACCGCCACCGAGGAGGTGGCGGAGGAAGGTACGAAATGAGCTGGATAAGAGATGTTGCATAGTATGGGGGCTATCGCATGTCTCTCAGACAGTGGTCATGGCGCGAGAGCTCCGAATTCTCGGTCTCGGGGAAGTCGAGGTGGAATTCGCGGGCAGAGGTAGTGGGCGACATTTGCGGATTAAATGTGCGTCTTGTGAGGAGGCGGAGAAGATGGTGCGGCTGCTGCGGGAGCGTAAGTTCTTCACGGGAAAGGTTCACGTTGCGACGGGTAGGACTTTCCGGGAAAGAGAGAAGCAGCGGGCTGCACGGGGGGTGCCCAGTATGTAGAGATGCAGAGGGAGCTTCGCAAGCAGGGGTTTGGCTACTGGGTGCTCGACGTGGAAGTCGACGAGCCCCAGGGCGAAGCCTCAAGCGGTGAATCTCCCTTGGCGGAGTGGGGCGGGATGCGGGAGCTGGAGGAGCTGGGGCGGAGGGTGCAGGATGGGCCGTGGAGGGTGGCGGAGGGCTCCAGGCGGGCTCAACCGAAGCGCAGGCATCGGCATCAGCTTCGTTCTTCCCAATTTGTGAAAGGCTTCCCACTGAGGGTGGCCTCACATAATTGGCAAGGCAAAGTGGGTGCGGATAGCCCAGGCTTTGGGGAATGGCCCGAGCACTACAAGGAGCGAGGCTGGGTGATCGTCGGAGTCCAGGAGCACAACCTATCGTCGCAGAAGGTGGAGAAGCTCCAAGTCGACGGCTTCGCAGTCCTCGGCAAAGCGGCTGCAACTGGTGCGGGCTCGCGTCTCTTGGGGGGAGTCTTGACGTTGGTGGCCAACTATCTGGCACCGTGCGCTACCATTGTACAGGCGCCTGTTCCACACCCACAGCAATTGTGGGTGAGGCTGTCGTCTGGGAGCGCGACGGCGTCGGATGTCTTCGTCGGCAACGGCTACTTCCCCCAAGAAAATCAACGAGAGGAATCTATTGCAGCCTATGAGGCGTGGCAGGCGGCCGTCTCCTACTTCGCCACCAAAGGTCATGTGGTTACGGTTGGTGATGCTAATGCTAAGCTGGGGCCCGCCAGAATAGCGCGGGAGGAGGGAGTGGTGGGCCTCTTTGGCGAGATAGATGGGAGGGGTAGAGGGGTTAGGAGTGAGAATGGTGAGTTGCTGGCTGCGATGCTTGTTGCCACGGGGTTGCGCAATCTCAGTGGGTTTTTGCAACCACGGGGGGACAAATATTGGTGGTCTAGGCAGGAAAATGTAGGTGGACGAAGGCATCTACTGGATTACATCTGCGTCTCTTCCGAGCTGGCGGAGGAGGCAAGCTTCGGCGTCGACGAGGTAGACCTTGATACCGACCACAAAGCTGTGTGGGCGGAACTGGTCTGGGGGGGACAGCCACCCCCCAAAAAGCAGGTAAAGAGGTACAAAGCATTCAAGGCAGAGCGCTTGATAGGCAGGGTAGTTGAGGGTAAGGAGAGTGAGCTGTCTAAGCTTAGGTTGAAGTACGACGAGACCTTTGCAGCTGGTATATCGGGGCTGTTGCCAGATGGCCTCCCAGATCTATCAGCAGTGGAGGACCCGGATGAGCTTCAGCAGGAGGTAGATAGGGTCGCTAGCTTAGTGGTCCGAGCTTTCACGGGCGCAGCCGTGAAGGTCTTGGGAGTTCGGGTGATTAGGCCAGGGTTTACTAATGCATGGTTTGATAGAGTCTTAGGGAAGCGATTGCGCGACGGAGAGAGGCATACGGCCTCTGGCGAAGGAATGAGGCCAACCGAGAGGCCTGGCAAAGATATAAAGAGGCAAGGAAGGCGGTCAGAAGGTTATGCAAGGAGAAGAAGGAGCAAGCGTGGAAGCGGGTCCAGAATGACACCGCTGCCAACTTCAGGAGCGCTACCATGGCCACGTACTGGAAGCTGTCAAAGCGTTTGGGCGGGGTTCGGCGGTCGAACGCTTCTGCTCCTGTTCGGAAGCCCGATGGCACTCTGGCATGCACACTCCGGGAAAAACTACAAGAATGGGAAGAATACCGCCGACGTATGGTGGTCCCCAAAGAAAACCAGTTTTTGGAGGATGCATGTGTAGAGGAAGTCGGTTCTGATGAGGAAGCAGCGCGGATTGAGCCCGAGCGGAAGGCCCGCGAAACCTTCCAGTATAACGACAACCTGCGCGACCAATTCGAGGCCATGGCGCAAGCCGAGGAGATCCGGACTGAGACGGGCCCGCTGGACTATGATTACACCGAGAAGGAAGTGGAGCTCTGCCAGGGAAATCTCCAGAATCACAAAGCGTGCTCACCGGATAAGATCAAGAACGAGATGCTCAAGTACGGAGGCACGCGGATTGTGAGCTTTCTGGTGCGCTTCTTCAACTGGTTGAAATCGTGCGAATACACCCCCAGCGACTGGGGCAAAGCGATTATCGTCAACATCCCAAAAGGAGGCGACCCAACCGATCCGGAAAATTGGAGAGACATCGCGATTCTGAGCTGTCTGGGTAAGATGTATCTGTCCCTTATGGCGGCGAGGCTTACGGCTTTCATCGATCAGCCGGGCAGGCTTCGCCCAGAGCAGGGTGGGTTCCGGCCAAAACGTAGTACGGGGGACCAGATTTTTGTCCTTAAGGAGCGTCTGCGCCTTAGACAACAAGCTGGCCTCCGTTCTTTCGTTTTGTTCGTGGATCTGAGAAAGGCATTCCCTACGGTTTGGCGGGCCGGGTTGTTTCAGAGGCTAACCCAGATGGGGGTACAGGGCAAGTTCTATCGCATTCTGCGGCGTTTTTACCGAAGAACGTCATCGCGAGTGCTAGTCGATGGCGAACTCACTGGTGAAGTGCTGGAAGAGATGGGAGTTCAGCAAGGGTCGCCGTTGTCACCGTCGCTGTTCAACGTCTTCATGGATGAGCTAACGGTCCGAATCGCGAAAGAGTTGGAGATCGAGGACCTCAACCGCATCGAAGACATACGGACCCTGCTTTACGCCGACGACGTTGCGGTAATTGCGCATAGTGTCACGGAGCTTCAACAGATTGTAAATGTCGTGGCGACATTCGTGGAGGACTATCGGCTTGAAATCAACCTGAAACCGGGCAAGACGGAAGTCAAGCCGATATACGGGCACGCCAAGTCAAAAAAGTCGCCCCCATGCGTGAGGTTCCGGGGCAAGGTTCTCAACGTCACCGACCACTACAAATACCTGGGAGTTCTGCTCACGGACACCCTCTCCGATAAACCGCAAGCGAAGCGGGCGGCGGAAATCACTGTAGCGGGAACGGCTGCCTGCTACCCCCTCTGGATTGCCCATGAAGTTCCAGCGCGTCTTCGGCTGATGAATTGGCAGCAAATGGTTGGCGCAAAGTTGCTTTACGCATCGGCTTTTTGGGATCTGCCGGGCGCCAACAAGCTGAGTAAGCTGGAGGGCGCGTTGGTAGCGCCCCTGCGGGTCATCTTAGGTGTTGGTACGCGCACAAGCGGCTGCATCACCAGGGGTTTAGGCCGCACGCCGAGTTTTAGCATCCTTGCCAAGGCGGCCCGGCTTCGGTTCCTAGGGCGCATCGAGTTACTGGGCAACACAGCGCTAACACGCAGGCTTTACAACACGGGTCGGTGAAAATGGAAGGAAGATACGGAAAATTTGATCTTAGCAGATCACAGGCTGCGGGAGGGCTTGGATGCGCTCAAGCGGGTCGTGAACGAAGATGGCACGGTAGATGATAAGGACTGGCGGGCCGCTCTTGCGAACTGGAACGAGGTGGTAAAGCAATGGTCTGTCCGGCAGGAAGTAGCTGGCTGGGAGCAGCAGGCTAAGCCCTCTGATGGGCTTAGGGTGCTGCTTAGCCAGATGTCTTCCCGCTCTGCTTTCCCACGTTGGCGGGCGCTGGAGGGGGAAGTCACAACCTTATCAGAAGGCGATTGTTGAGCTGCAACAATCGCCTTCGCCTCTACCGATCCAAATTTGGCTCATGCTCGCCGGACTGCTCAAGCTGTTTCGCCTTGTGTGGCACTGAGGTTAACGAGTCGTTACGTCACTTCCTGCTGCATTGCCCAACGTTTGCGAGCTCTCGTGAGGCACTGTTTAAGTTTATCGATGAGGCGCAAGCCCGGCAGCCCCTCGTGCTGAATCGAGGAGGGCTTTATCACAGGGAACTGCGGGAGGCAGAGGAGGAGATGAGGCTCTTCAAAGAGGAATGGCTGAAGGGGGAGGATGAAAAGATGGCGGCGATGCTAGGCGTTTTGTTTATCCCTGTCCCAGAAGAGGTGGAGGAGGAGTTAGGAAGGTTTGTTGCCACCATCTGGAAGGAGTGGGAGGAGTTGGAGGCGCAGACCAGGGAGGCAGAGGGGGCGGAGGAGGAGGAGGAGGTGATCGACCTCACGGTCGTTCAGGAGGTGGGTAGAAGGAGGGGAAGGCCTAGTCAGGTAGAATGTCTGGCTAGATCTGTTGTAGGTGGAGGTCAGCGCAGCGTCGCGGACTTCTTCTCGGCAGATAACTCCTCTCACTCCTTGCACCCACTTGCACATGCACAGCACGCTCATTTGCACATTGCACTGCCAGTCGAGTCTTTGGAGCGGAGCCGCGTCACCGAACGGTCCCGTGCTACCAATGGAGGCACATGTCCGACAGGATCAAAGGCCAATTGACTGATAAGTATATTATTATTATTATATTATTATTATTATTATTATTATTATTATTATTATTATTATTATTATTATTATTATTATTATTATTATTATTATTATTATTATTATTATTATTATTATTATTATTATTATTATTATTATTATTATTATTATTATTTATGCCATTAGCTGCATCAGTACGTCTCAGATATAGTAAATCTGCCTTGGAGTGTTGACTGTGACATATTTGAGGGAAATCCCGATGAAAAAACCTAGTCACACTTGCTAAACAGAGTTCCAGCCCAATGGCCTCAAGGCGTTAAACTGTGACGCCAACTCATAATCCTTTGGTGGTAGATGCTGGGGAGGAGGGTCGTTGCGCGCGTAAAAGATCTTAAACTCCGCATATGCTGGTTGATAGCCCAGGACCCAGCAGACACCAGATTGTTATGGGTGGGGTTTCGAGGCAGCTCTAGCAACCGCGCTTGGTGTATGCACTTGCACATTCGGTGACGTCTTGCAAGAGGTTGCTGGGACTGCGGAATAACCTCGGCTTAGTGCAGTCTTGCCCTCAGAACAAAGGAATCGCGTAACTTTGGGATCCCATTTTTTCCCAAATTTTCTAAGGTTTTGGCTGGTTTTTTCAAAACTCTCAGGATACGTGTAGAAACGATGCCGATGCTAGGAAAACTTATTAAAACGATATTAAAACATGTTTTTATTAATTTAGACTGACTTTGACTTCACTTCAACAGTACTCCGGAGGCGGTCCGGACCTGTCTGACATACGTATTTTTCGAGTTTTCGTACATGTCAAATCAGCGGGTTTTGATAGCAAATTCAAGGGCGATGCAGGAAAACATGTTTTTAATGTTTGCAACTATTTACTATTGCAGTCTGAGCTCATTCTAAGAATGTTTACGGACTTGGAGCCACGGGCGCAGACTTGCACTGACTCAGCAGTGTACTACACAACTACACCCAAGTCAGAGCATAGTCGTGCGTCCTCTGCTACAAAATCAGCGTAAAATGGCAGACAATCGATATAATTACTAAATTATCATTATTTCCTGACATTTCACTTATTGTCAGCCATATAGAATGACTTTGTGACTTGACTTGGGCGTGCGTGCTGTCACACAGCGAACGCTAACCCAAGTCAAGGCACCGACAAAAAAGGGAAGGCACAAAGCGGCATAAGCGGCGATGTTTGTATTTCTACTTGTTTTCAAGGTAAAAAAATAGCTGCCCATCCAAGACAGCTAGCTCTTGTTGGATTTGAACTTGATCTGACTGACTAACAGCCCCCACCATCACATAGCCTTCAGTGTCGCCTACATAAACAGACAAAATATTTAAGGCAACATGCAGCGACCGAGTACCTTTACGAGCGCCGCATTGCCATGGACGCCAAGGCGAAATCAAAGTATGGGTTGCCTCCGGCGGGCGAGGCTGGCAAGTTGGTGACAGTGCTGGCAGCGGTGCTGCGTGCAGGGGATCCGGACGTGACCGCTATGCCTACCCTCTCACACAATCTCTCTACCATTCTCTCCAACAGATCCTCCTTGTCAATTGCTGGAGGTTGTGGTTTGTTGCAGGTTTTGGTGATTTTCTTCTCAACCGGTTCATCCTCACCATCCTCTGCCTCGCCCTCATCTGCCTCTTGCACACGTGGAGTATTTTTCTTACTACCCTTTATCTTATTGTGTTTTGTTTGTTCTGCTTTTTGCTTTTGTTTTTCTTCTTGTTCTTTTTCCTGTGCTTCTTTTGCCTGTCTTTCCCGTTCTTGCTGCTGTCTGTCTTCTAACAACTTAGTTATGTTCTGAGTGTGCTTGCCTAGTGCGATCGCTAGCATGGCTTCAACCTGGCCCGCGGTAAGGGAGGCAGGCGCTTCTCCTCCCTCCTCCTCCTCCTCCTCCGCCTTCTGCACCCACAATGTATTTGCA
>WBZZ01003380.1:12500-21369 GCA_019918135.1 Paulinella micropora
GATTTCCGCCGCCCGCTTCGCTTGCGGTTTATCGGAGAGGGTGTCCGTGAGCAGAACTCCCAGGTATTTGTAGTGGTCGGTGACGTTGAGAACCTTGCCCCGGAACCTCACGCATGGGGGCGACTTTTTTGACTTGGCGTGCCCGTATATCGGCATGACTTCCGTCTTGCCCGGTTTCAGGTTGATTTCAAGCCGATAGTCCTCCACGAATGTCGCCACGACATTTACAATCTGTTGAAGCTCCGTGACACTATGCGCAATTACCGCAACGTCGTCGGCGTAAAGCAGGGTCCGTATGTCTTCGATGCGGTTGAGGTCCTCGATCTCCAACTCTTTCGCGATTCGGACCGTTAGCTCATCCATGAAGACGTTGAACAGCGACGGTGACAACGGCGACCCTTGCTGAACTCCCATCTCTTCCAGCACTTCACCAGTGAGTTCGCCATCGACTAGCACTCGCGATGACGTTCTTCGGTAAAAACGCCGCAGAATGCGATAGAACTTGCCCTGTACCCCCATCTGGGTTAGCCTCTGAAACAACCCGGCCCGCCAAACCGTAGGGAATGCCTTTCTCAGATCCACGAACAAAACGAAAGAACGGAGGCCAGCTTGCTGTCTAAGGCGCAGACGCTCCTTAAGGACAAAAATCTGGTCCCCCGTACTACGTTTTGGCCGGAACCCACCCTGCTCTGGGCGAAGCCTGCCCGGCTGATCGATGAAAGCCGTAAGCCTCGCCGCCATAAGGGACAGATACATCTTACCCAGACAGCTCAGAATCGCGATGTCTCTCCAATTTTCCGGATCGGTTGGGTCGCCTCCTTTTGGGATGTTGACGATAATCGCTTTGCCCCAGTCGCTGGGGGTGTATTCGCACGATTTCAACCAGTTGAAGAAGCGCACCAGAAAGCTCACAATCCGCGTGCCTCCGTACTTGAGCATCTCGTTCTTGATCTTATCCGGTGAGCACGCTTTGTGATTCTGGAGATTTTCCTGGCAGAGCTCCACTTCCTTCTCGGTGTAATCATAGTCCAGCGGGCCCGTCTCAGTCCGGATCTCCTCGGCTTGCGCCATGGCCTCGAATTGGTCGCGCAGGTTGTCGTTATACTGGAAGGTTTCGCGGGCCTTCCGCTCGGGCTCAACCCGCGCTGCTTCCTCATCAGAACCGACTTCCTCTACACATGCATCCTCCAAAACCTGGTTTTCTTTGGGGACCACCATACGTCGGCGGTATTCTTCCCATTCTTGTAGTTTTTCCCGGAGTGTGCATGCCAGAGTGCCATCGGGCTTCCGAACAGGGCAGAAGCGTTCGACCGCCGAACCCCGCCCAAACGCTTTGACAGCTTCCAGTACGTGGCCATGGTAGCGCTCCTGAAGTTGGCAGCGGTGTCATTCTGGACCCGCTTCCACGCTTGCTCCTTCTTCTCCTTGCATAACCTTCTGACCGCCTTCCTCACTTCTTTATATCTTTGCCAGGCCTCTCGGTTGGCCTCATTCCTTCGCCAGAGGCCGTATGCCTCTCTCCGTCGCGCAATCGCTTCCCTAAGACTCTCATCAAACCATGCATTAGTAAACCCTGGCCTAATCACCCGAACTCCCAAGACCTTCACGGCTGCGCCCGTGAAAGCTCGGACCACTAAGCTAGCGACCCTATCTACCTCCTGCTGAAGCTCATCCGGGTCCTCCACTGCTGATAGATCTGGGAGGCCATCTGGCAACAGCCCCGATATACCAGCTGCAAAGGTCTCGTCGTACTTCAACCTAAGCTTAGACAGCTCACTCTCCTTACCCTCAACTACCCTGCCTATCAAGCGCTCTGCCTTGAATGCTTTGTACCTCTTTACCTGCTTTTTGGGGGGTGGCTGTCCCCCCCAGACCAGTTCCGCCCACACAGCTTTGTGGTCGGTATCAAGGTCTACCTCGTCGACGCCGAAGCTTGCCTCCTCCGCCAGCTCGGAAGAGACGCAGATGTAATCCAGTAGATGCCTTCGTCCACCTACATTTTCCTGCCTAGACCACCAATATTTGTCCCCCCGTGGTTGCGAAAACCCACTGAGATTGCGCAACCCCGTGGCAACAAGCATCGCAGCCAGCAACTCACCATTCTCACTCCTAACCCCTCTACCCCTCCCATCTATCTCGCCAAAGAGGCCCACCACTCCCTCCTCCCGCGCTATTCTGGCGGGCCCCAGCTTAGCATTAGCATCACCAACCGTAACCACATGACCTTTGGTGGCGAAGTAGGAGACGGCCGCCTGCCACGCCTCATAGGCTGCAATAGATTCCTCTCGTTGATTTTCTTGGGGGAAGTAGCCGTTGCCGACGAACACATCCGACGCCGTCGCGCTCCCAGACGACAGCCTCACCCACAATTGCTGTGGGTGTGGAACAGGCGCCTGTACAATGGTAGCGCACGGTGCCAGATAGTTGGCCACCAACGTCAAGACTCCCCCCAAGAGACGCGAGCCCGCACCAGTTGCAGCCGCTTTGCCGAGGACTGCGAAGCCGTCGACTTGGAGCTTCTCCACCTTCTGCGACGATAGGTTGTGCTCCTGGACTCCGACGATCACCCAGCCTCGCTCCTTGTAGTGCTCCGGCCATTCCCCAAAGCCTGGGCTATCCGCAACCACTTTGCCTTGCCAATTATGTGAGGCCACCCTCAGTGGGAAGCCTTTCACAAATTGGGAAGAACGAAGCTGATGCCGATGCCTGCGCTTCGGTTGAGCCCGCCTGGAGCCCTCCGCCACCCTCCACGGCCCATCCTGCACCCTCCGCCCCAGCTCCTCCAGCTCCCGCATCCCGCCCCACTCCGCCAAGGGAGATTCACCGCTTGAGGCTTCGCCCTGGGGCTCGTCGACTTCCACGTCGAGCACCCAGTAGCCAAATCCCTGCTTGCGAAGCTCCCTCTGCATCTCTACATACTGGGCACCCCCCCGTGCAGCCCGCTGCTTCTCTCTTTCCCGGAAAGTCCTACCCGTCGCAACGTGAACCTTTCCCGTGAAGAACTTACGCTCCCGCAGCAGCCGCACCATCTTCTCCGCCTCCTCACAAGACGCACATTTAATCCGCAAATGTCGCCCACTACCTCTGCCCGCGAATTCCACCTCGACTTCCCCGAGACCGAGAATTCGGAGCTCTCGCGCCATGACCACTGTCTGAGAGACATGCGATAGCCCCCATACTATGCAACATCTCTTATCCAGCTCATTTCGTACCTTCCTCCGCCACCTCCTCGGTGGCGGTACCGCTTGCCACACGCCGTGACCAGACCTTTCCGGACGTGACTTCTCTTCCGAGGTTGGGGAGGGTGATCGAGATGCAGCAGGATTGCTGGCTCTACGTGATTCAGGTTGCCCGTCAGGTACGCGAGCACTCGACCACCCCACCCCGGCCGAGTAGCCATCGCCACCCGCAGGCGCACTCCCACGGGGAACGTCTAAACCTGAAGGATTACCGCCTTGACCCATAGGGCCAGCACTAGCGGCCGCGCTCTTCGCATAAGAACCTGACATAAGTGGTATGGGACCCCGGTGCCGCATTGATCGAGTTGTAAACTCGATAAATGAGGACCCAGGTGGGGTTATTTAAAGCTCAACCCTTAAAAAGCATACGTGTACGTATGTATAGGAATACACACAAACACTCACCTGCATCCGTAACCAGGCACGAGGCAGACCCGCTGTGCATCATCGAGGTAGGTGTCGTGGCAAACCACCCTGCGTCCGATAAACGCTGCAAGTGAGTCATCT
This sequence comes from Paulinella micropora, assembly GCA_019918135.1. NCBI lineage: Eukaryota > Cercozoa > Imbricatea > Euglyphida > Paulinellidae > Paulinella > Paulinella micropora. The sequence goes on from WBZZ01003380.1 coordinate 16,247, forward strand.
ACCGAGAGCACAGAGTGACAGGCCCGTGCACGTGTACCCACCACCCCATAACCCTCCGCCAGAGCAACCCCATGGCATCCGCAGGATGAGCACGAAGAGTGCTGAGAGAGAGGGTGAGCCAGGAGCCCCGCTCCGGTCCGTCGTTACTTTGGTCATTTAGTCGTTTCAAGGCTTGTGGTAAGGTGTAGGGCCTCTCGCCTTCGTACAAACTCCGACCGACAGTAGTTTGGTTGACCATCCTTCGCGGTGACCCTCTGAACACAACCCCCTCCCCCAGTGCCCACCCCTTGTGATTCCAGAGGCCACCCCGAGCCAAGAGCCATGAGTATGATGAGCAACTCACATGAGTTACTCTCAGTAATTGGGACCCGTCTCATATCAATGGAACGCTTATCGTGCGCCCCTCATAGGCTCAGCCCGCCCATGTGAAAGCTAGGCCTCGCCCAAAGCAAAGCAAAGCAAAGCAACAACAACAACAACAACAACAAAAAAAAAAAAAAAAAAAAAAAAAAAAAAAAAAAAAAAGAAAAAAAAAGAAAAAGAAAAAGAGAGAGAGAGAGAGAGAGAGAGAGAGAGAGAGAGAGAGAGAGAGAGAGCGCGAGCGAGAGCGAGGCCGCCGTGGCTCGCCCGCAATCCAGCTGGGTGCACCTCGTCACAACCACTCATCGGCGTGAGCTCATAGCTGTGTGCGACATAGGTACAAGAGCAAGAGGAGAAACAGTGTGCCAGCGTGGATGTGTGGGTGAGGCAGTGCGGTGAGGCAAAGCAGCGATGCCAGTCGAATCCCTGGAGACGGAACCTAGCATCAAAAACATCGTATAAGTCTAACCCAGGCCTCCATCCACCGAGTGGTGAGCTCGATAAAAGAAGACCCGAGTGGGGTTATTTAAAGCTCAACCCTTAAAAAAGCATAAACATGTACGCCGCCAGGAACCCAACAACAATAACATAGCAGCCAGGAACCCAACAACAATAACATAGCAGCCAGGAACCCAACAACAATAACATAGCAGCCAGGAACCCAACAACAATAACATAGCTTCCGTAACCAGCCTTCAGGAACCCGCCTCAGTTACCCGCCCCCGTAACCAGGTCAGAGACGTGACGTACTATGCATCATTGAGGTGTCGTGGCAAGCCACCCTGCGTCCGATAGAAGCTACAAAAGAGTCATCTACCGAGAACACTAAGTGACAGGCCCGGTCACATGCACCCAACACGTCCCGACCCTCCGCCAGAGCATCCCCATGGCATCCGCAAAGTGAGCACGAGGGGTTCTGGGAGAGAGGGTGAGTCAGGAGCCCCGCGTCCAGGCAGTCGCTACTGTGGCAGTTGAGTGATTTCAAGGCTTGTGGAAATGTGTGGAGCCTGTCGCCTTCATTCCCACTCATACCGACAGTAGTTTAGTTAACCAACCTGTCCAGTGACCCACTGAGCCCAACCCCCTCCCTCAGATAACCCCCACCCCCCGCACCCCGAGTGATACCAGAGGCCACCCCGAGCCAAGAGCCGTGAGCGTGGTGAGAGAGCTTCTCTCAGTAAAAGTTTCCGTCTCATGAATCAGTGGAGCACTGATTATGTACCCCTCATAACAAGCTGCCAACGGCCCCAACCCCGCCGTGTGGCGGTGACACCCAACCATGTATTGGTGCCCCCCATAATAATAATAGTAATAATAATAATAATAATAATAATAGTGCTTCTCTGTCAATGGCTGATGCAAATCTGCACATGCGCCTCCATCGTCTCACCCGTGAGGGGAGTACGAAGAATTGACGATAGGCTCTAATGACACCCCCGCACGAGCAGTTCCAACACTTCCAGACGGGCCGGTATGTTCAATGAAAATACTGGTGGCACCGACGGGAATCGAACTGGCGACAGGGCCCAGATGGTAGAACTTGACCACTGGGCTATCACGGTGTCCATAATAATAATAATAATAATAATAATGATAATAATAATAATAATAATAATAATGTATCTCCTGCCAGTTGCTGAGCCAAAAGGCCATGTGCATCCAGTCCTCCATTCCATGAGGAAAGTCTCCACACCAATCGGTGGAATAAAGGAAGTGACGGCATAGAACATTACTCTAGGAGCTTTATACCAATCAGCCCATTGAAAAGGACCAATGGCCTATGTACTCCCTAAATAATAATAATAATAATAATAATAATAATAATAATAATAATAATAATAATAATAATAATAATAAAGTATCAACATCGAATCTGGGCTAGCCACCCTGCAAATATGAGCTCCCAACTACTCCTGGTTCCCACACCTCTGGAAATTGAACGTACCTTGTCGACGGCGAATAGAGGGTCCGGGGGGACTCCCCCTGGAAACCCAGCAAGGCAAGTGTACGTCCTCATCGAAGCCATGGTCACTGAAGCCATGGCTGGTACCTGCAGTAATTCAACGTACCTTTTCGAAGGGGAAGGGGGGGGGGGGGGGGTGGGTAGGTCCGGGGTGAGGCCCTCCCCCGGGAACCTAGCCCGGCAATTGTACGTACTCACCGAAGCTATGGTCACCGAAGCCATGGTCACCGAAGCCATGGCTTGCTGGTACCTTCGGCAATTGAACGTACCATGTCGACGGGGGGTCCGGGGGGCCTTTGCCCCGGGAACCCAGCTCGGCAAGTGTACGTCCTCACCGAAGCCATGGTCAACGAAGCCATGGCTGGTACCTCCGGCAATTCAACGTACCCTGTCGAAGTGGAAAGGGGGTTTCGGGGCCCTGCCCCTGAAAACCCAGCCCGGCAATTGTACGTACTCACCGAAGCCATGGTCACCGAAGCCATGGCTTTGGTGACCATGGCGTCGGTGATTTTTTTTTCCCACTGACTTTCGGTCTGCTATCTACTGTGCATGACCATGGCGTTAGTGACCACGTGTTTTTTTTTTTTTTTTTTTTTTTTTTTTTTTTTTTTTTTTTTCTCAGCGAAGCGAACCGGGGGGGGGGGGGGGGGGGGGGGTCGAAGCGCATCGCAAACTATCCTTTCAGGTGTTGGCGCAGCCCTTGTTATTCATTATTATTATTATTATTATTATTATTATTATTATTTGGACACCGTGATAGCCCAGTGGTCAAGTTCTACCATCTGGGCCCTGTCGCCAGTTCGATTCCCGTCGGTGCCACCAGTATTTTCATTGAACATACCGGTCCGTCTCTGACCAGTATTTTCATTGAACATACCCGGTCCGATCTGGAAGTGTTGGAACTGCCTTTGCGGGGTGTCATTAGAGCTTATCGTCAATTCTTCGTACTCCCCTCACGGGTGAGACGATGGAGGCGCATGTGCAGAAATGCATCAGCCATTGACAGAGAAGCACTATTATTATTATTATTATTATTATATTATTTGAACATACCGGCCCGTCTGGAAGTGTTGGAACTGCCCTTGCGGGGGTGTCATTAGAGCTTATCGTCAATTCTTCGTACTCCCCTCACGGGTGAGACGATGGAGGCGCATGTGCAGAAATGCATCAGCCATTGACAGAGAAGCACTATTATTATTATTATTATTATTATTATTATTATTATTATTATTATTATTATTATTATTATTATTATTATGGAGGGGTGCACAGTATGGCACCCCACGGGAAGAGGAGGTGGTTGGGCCTCTTCCTACTGGTTCCGAAGCTATGTTGTTGTGTTGTTCTTATAAGACATACACCACGTGGGGTCAAAGGGGTATATACATTCCGAGATCTAGGGGTGGTGACGGGTTTCGAGGCGTCCCAGACACTTACCGCAAAACGTCCTCATGCGCTGGCAGACCGCATGAAATGTCTGCTACTCCCCTTGAGTACCTCCATTCGACTTATACCCAGTCTTGTGGAACTCTCTCATAGGGAACATCAATCATTTGCAGTTGATTCCCTACAAGGTACCTGACACGCCGGGCGGGTAGCTATTCAGGAATGGTTAGAGTCACTCTTCCCTCCCCAACATTCACTGTGTGACTGTTGGGTCGAGAGATGGAGGCGCATGGTCCTTGGACTCAGCCATGACAGATCAATACACTATTATTATCATTATCATTATTATTATTATTATTATTATTATTATCATTTTTATCCCTGAAAGGTGTTGGGAGTAGAGGATGGGGGGGTTTGGGGGAGGGGGAAAATGGAAATTGTGTACCCCCCCTTTCCGCACCCCTGTCGGAATAAATCATGGTTTGTGGGAACGAGGAGGACTTGGAGCTCATATTTGCAGGGTGGCTAGCCCCAGATTCGATGTTGATGCTGATATGATTTTTTTGGAATTCACGCAAATATTTGTGTTAGGGGAGTGTCCTGAATGCCAATTTTCCTTGTTTTTTTTCGCACCCCTGTCGGAATAAATCATGGTTTGTGTGAACCAGGAGTAGTTGGGAGCTCATAATGACAGGGTGGCTAGCCCCAGTCTCGACTTTGATGCTGATGTATTTCTTTGGAATTCATTCAAATATTTGCGTTAGGGGAGTGTCCTGAATGCGAAAATTCCTTGTTTTTTTCAGCCTATGTTCTGCACCCTCGTCGGAATAATCATGGTTTGTGTGAACCAGGAGGAGTTGGAAGCTTATATTGACAGGGTGGCTAGCCCCAGACTCGATCTTGATGCTGAAATACTTTTTTTTGGAATTCGCGCAAATATGTGCGTTAGGGGAGTGTCCTGAATGCCAAAATTCCTTGTTTTTTTGGGAATACTTGCCGGTACCTCCGGCAATTGAACGTACCCTGTCGACGGGGAAGGGTGATCCGGGGGGCACTTTCCCCCCGGGAACCCAAGCCTGCAATTGTACGTACCCGTTTTGGTCGCGGGTGGCACACAAAACAGAAAATTGAGGTCTTTGTGCCACCAGGCGCCGTTTGCGCACACAAGAGTGATTTAGCGGCTGATATTTGGTGTATCTGACACTTCTTGATGAGCTCTCTTCGAAATATAATAATTGGGTACCGGGTGGCGTAAAAACCAGAAAATCCAGGTTTTGCGCCACCAGGCGCCGTTCGCGCACACCAGAGGGAGTTTGAGGCTGCTGTTTGGTGTACCCGACACCTCTCGGTGAGCTCTCTTCGGAGATCCAAAAGTTTTGGTGCTGGGTGGCACAAAACCAGAAATTTTAGGTGA
>WBZZ01003381.1:22500-25000 GCA_019918135.1 Paulinella micropora
ACTTACTTACACTACTTACTTACTTACTTACTTACTTACTTACTTACTTACTTACTTGCTTACTTGCTTGCTTGCTTGCTTACTTGCTTGCTTACTTGCTTGCTTACGTGCTTGCTTGCTTGCTTGCTGAGTTGCTTACTTACTTACTTACTTACTTACTTACTTACTAGCGCGAGGCTGAAGAGGTGAGGAAGGCGCTGCAGCAGGGGCGGGCAAGCACGCCGCGCAGTCGTTTCGTGGCCGAAATGATGAGCCAGGAGCTGCATCTGAGCTCGGACATAGCTGAGCTGATTGCGGACTACGCGCGGGAGGAGCTAGTCAGCTCTCCCTTCACGTCGCAGAACAACAGGTATTGGAACCAGGGCTACCAAAACCCTGGCAAGCCACGCAATATCACAGTGCTTGAGTTCCTCACACCTGTGGAGTTGAAGACTGTGACCACGGCTCACTACTGGTGGATTGGGACCGAGATCAAAACGCAGCACGTCAGTTTCCACAACGTGGAGTCGGGGAAAGTGTACGGTCCCTGGCTTGTGGACAATGCCACCCGAGAGGGGACCGCGCCCGCCGAATGCTTGCACCAGTACTGGTACTGCCTGCCGAATGAGGTCATACCGCGGGGCAGTTATGAAGTCCACTGCTCTGTGGAGGATGTGTGGTCTTGGAACTCCTCCAGCAATGACGCGGGATTCGTCACCCTTGAGGCGACAGCCCATGAATTTCGCGACAAATGAGATCAGTCGCGACGCTTTCAAGTGTTTTTGCAGTACTATTAATAGTAGTACTAGAATAGTCATGATGCATCCTGGTTCCACACATACAGATATTAATAATGTCGCGTTGTATTAATATTGGCCGACGGCGAGTCATCTGGTCACGTTGTGTTTCAAACCGTACTTACTAGTAGTCATGATGCACTACGGTATTAGTGATGAACAATATTAATATGTTTTCTTCAGTATTAATACCATGCCTCGGATTGTGGCAGTGAACATTAGTAGTATTAATACCTAGCAAACTTAATTAAGGTATATTTAATAAGCATTGAAAGTTTACTACTAATTACATGTCTCTATAAGTGATATTAATTTATTAATTTTAGTAACGTTTTTTATAAGATTTGGACACAACTTGATGATAAATTGTGATACTATAGTCACCATCATTATTGTCAATGAACAATATCGTATTATGGAAATGCCGTGATATTGTGTACATACTAGTATATATTATATTAATATTTTACTGCAGTGCCATAATTAGTATTAATTAATAGTAAATATCAGTTGAATTAAATATTCTTACATGCTTCCTTTTCAGGGCCCTACGAAAAGCAAGCGTTCTTTAACTGCCACTGAGTCATTACTTAAATCGCCGCTTGAAACGATGAAGAAAAAGTTATTTTTACGAAAAATAAATAAATAAATTTTATATATATATATGTATATATTAATATATGTATATCATAGTATATATATATTAATATATATCATAGTAAAAATATATATATATAAACTTGAACATTCAAGTATTACCCGGCGGTAACATCTTTTCCATTAAAATACTAATAATATCACTTCTTACCAGTATGGCCGCGGCCCGGTACAATACCGTCCGTTACCATCCTGTTATTACTACTAGTAGTCACTGTGACTGGGCACGCCGGTAAACTTCACTAGTATCAAATTATATGACACTGATTCAAACTCAGTATAACAGTATGCATCGGGATCTCTGCATGACCGGCTTAAACTCACGGTGACTGCTTTTTCCAGTTTACACTGACTTCATGTTTTCTCTTGTCAACTGTATCTCTTGATACCTCTTCCATTTTATCTATTCTGTTTCCCACTCAGCCTCTACGAGTGGTAAGTATTCTCAGTGCTTTCTGTGGTCAGTGTCCGCAGCAATATTAAAAACTGGAGAGGCACAGTCTCGCAGGGCTAGGAACGTCGCGCTACGGGGGAGGGGAGGTAGGCAGGTGGGGGAGGACAGGTTGTGGGTGAGTCTGAGTCGGACAGCGAGCAGTCCGAAGGCAAGACAGGGGGAGGAGGTGGTGGGAGAGGTGAGTTAGAAGCAGGGGGTGGTAAAGAGGGTAGGACTGGCGGAGGAGGAGGAGGCGAAGACTTGAACGGTGAAGGAAGAAGGATAAGAGGAGGGGGCAATGCTGGGAACCGAGAAGCGGAGGATAGCAGAATAGGGGAGGGACTACTCTTAGGGAGATGAGGGGGTAAAGTTGGCAATGTAGAACCTGGTAGTGGCGAGGATGGGTTGGTAGGTGATAAGTTAGGAAGAGGGGATAGTACAGGGGGAAAGATAGACGAAGAAGGAACGATGTGTGGTAAGGTGAGAGGGGGAAGAGGTAAAGGAGAAGATAAAGAGGAAAATGGCGGGGTGGAAGGAGAAGAAGAGGAAGAAGAAGAAGACGAAGAGGAGGAAGAAGAGGAAGAAGAGAAACAAGAGAAAGAAGAGAAAGGAGAAGAAGAAGAAGAAGAAGAAG
>WBZZ01003381.1:37500-40000 GCA_019918135.1 Paulinella micropora
TACGAAGAATTGACGATAAGCTCTAATGACACCCCCGCAAGGGCAGTTCCAACACTTCCAGACGGGCCGGTATGTTCAATGAAAATACTGGTCCAGAAATAGACCGGTATGTTCAATGAAAATACTGGTGGCACCGACGGGAATCGAACTGGCGACAGGGCCCAGATGGTAGAACTTGACCACTGGACTATCACGGTGTCCATAATAATAATAATAATAATAATAATAATAATAATATGAATAATAATAATAATTATAAATAAATAAATAAATAAATAAATAAATAAATAAATAAATAAATAAATCAATAAATCAATAAATCAATAAATCAATAAATCAATGAATCAATAAATAAATAAATAAATAAATAAATAAATAAATAAATAAATAAATAAATAAATAAATAAATAAATAAATAAATAAATAAATAAATAAATAAATAAATAAATAAATAAATAAATAAATAAATAAATAAATAAATAAAGAATAATAATAAGGGCCTGCGCCAACACCTGAAAGGATGGTTTGCACAATTATTTACGTTAGGGGAGTGTCCTGAATGCCAAAATTCCTTGTTTTTTTGGCCTTTTTTTTGCACCCCCCATCGGAATAAATCATGGTTTGTGGGAAAGAGGAGGAGTTGGGAGCTCATATTGACAGGGTGGCTAGCCCCAGACTCGATCTTGATGCTTTGGAATTCACGCAAATATTTGCGTTAGGGGAGTGTCTTGAATGCCAAATTTCCTTGTTTTTTTGGCCTTTTTTTTGCACCCCCCATCTGAATAAATCATGGTTTGTGGGAACCAGGAGGAGTTGGGAGCTCATATTGGCAGGGTGGTTAGCCCCAGTTTTGATCTTGATGCTGGCATAATTTTTTTGGAATTCACGCAAATATTTGCGTTAGGGGAGTTTTTTGAATGCCAAATTTCCTTGTTTTTTGGCAGTACTTGCCGGTGCCTCCGGCAATTCAACGTACCCTGTCGACGGGGCAGGGGGGGTCCGGGGGGCCCTCCCCCCGGGAACCCCAGCCCTGTCATTGCAGGTACCCGTTCTGGTCGCGGGTGGCACTCACACATGAAAGTTGAGGTTTTTTTGCCACCAGGCGCCCTTTGCGGCACCTCCGGCAATTCAACGTACCCTGTCGAAGGGAAAGGGGGTGTCCGGGGAAGCCCTGCGATTGTACGTACCCGTTCTGGTCGCGGGTGGCACCCACACCTGAAAATTGAGGTTTTTTGCCACAGGGCGCCCTTTGCGGCACCTCCGGCAATTAACGTACCCTGTCGAAGGGAAAGGGGGCGGGAGGGGAGGGGGGGGTCCGGGGGGCCCTCCAAAAAGTGATAAGAAGTGGGGCTGGCGGGGTTTGGTGCGCGAAGCGCACCGGTCAACCATCCTTTCAGGTGTTGGCGCAGCCCCTAGTTATTATTATTATTATTATTATTATTATTATTATTATTATTATTATTATTATTATTATTATTATTTTCAAAGAGGAATTGCTGAAGGGGGAGGATGAAAAGATGGCGGCGATGCTCGGCGTTATCTTTATCCCTATCCCAGAGGAGGTGGAGGAGGAGTTAGGGAGGTTTGTTGCCACCATCTCGAAGGAGTGGGAGGAGCTGGAGGCGCAGATCACGGAGGCTGAGGGGGCGGAGGAGGAGGAGGAGGTGATCGACCGTGTTCAGGTGGGTAGAAGGAGGAGAGGCAGGCCTAGTCAGGTAGAATGTCTGGCTAGATCTGTTGTAGGTGGAGGCCAGCGCAGCGTCGCGGACCTCTTCTCGGCAGATAACTTCTCTCACTCCATGCACCCACTTGCACATGCACAGCACGCTCACTTGCAAATTCCACCGCCAGTCGAATCTTTGGAGCGGAGCCGCGTCACCGAACGGCCCAGTGATACCAATGGAGGCACATGTCCGACAGGATCAAAGGCCTATTGACTGATAAGTCTATTACTATTATTACTACTACTACTACTACTACTACTACTACTACTACTACTACTACTACTACTACTACTACTATTATTATTATTACTATTATTATGATTATTATTATTATTATTGGTGACGTCTTGCAAGAGGTTGCTGGGACTGCGGAATAACCTCGGCTTAGTGCAGTCTTGCCCTCAGGAGCTCCATCGGTGGCCCCGATCATCAGGCGAGAGACTGACACGGGGGGGTGGAGGACCTCGAACAAGGGTATTGGAGGCTTATGTCCGTTGAGGATATGCCATTAGCTGCATCAGTACGCCTCAGATATAGTAAATCTGCCTTGGAGTGTTGACTGTGACATATTTGAGGGAAATCCCGATGAAAAAACCTAGTCACACTTGCTAAACAGAGTTCCAGCCCAATGGCCTCAAGGCGTTAAACTGTGACGCCAACTCATAACCCTTTGGTGGTAGATGCTGGGGAGGAGGGTCGTTGCGCGCGTAAAAGATCTTAAACTCCGCATATGCTGGTTGATAGCCCAGGACCCAGCAGACACCAGATTGTTATGG
>WBZZ01003382.1:0-2500 GCA_019918135.1 Paulinella micropora
AGCTAGTATCTATACTCCCCTCTTTAAACTATGCTATATAATAATAATAATAATAATAATAATAATAATAATAATAATAATAATAATAATAATAATAATAATAATAATAATAATAATAATAATAATAACAATAATAACAATAATAATAATAATAATAATAGATTTATCAGTCAATTGGCCTTTGATCCTGTCGGACATGTGCCTCCATTGGTAGCACGGGGCCGTTCGGTGACGCGGCTCCGCTCCAAAGACTCAATAATAATAATAATAATAATAATAATAATAATAATAATAATAATAATAATAATAATAATTAATAATAATAATAATAATAATAGTGCTTCTCAGTCAATGGCGAATGCATTTCTGCACATGTGCCTCCACCGTCTCTACCCGTGAGGGGAGTACGAAAGATTTGACGATAAGCTCTACTGACACCCCCGCAAGGCAGCTCCAAGCAACAAATAATAATAATAATAAATAAATAATAATAATAATAATAATAATAATAATAATTAAATAATAATAATAATAATAATAATAATAATAATAATAATAATAATAATAATAATAATAATAATAATAATAATAATAATAATAATAATAATAATAATAATAATAATAATATATTGAAGAGGAAATGCAAAATCATGCCGGTCAGTTTCACAAACTTTTGTGCAGAGTTTTTTCCACAGATTGTTGTGTACAGAAGAAAAGAATAGCATTCCCGCTCATTCTGAGCTGGGAAAAGAGCGGGAATGCTGTTACATCTTCTCGAAATGTCATGCTCTCAATAAAATCTCTGCACAAAAGTTTGCAAAACAGCAATCCAAAAACGAGTTTCATCGAATTGCTGGTTTGTAAAAAATAGATTAAGCTGGGTCGTGCAATGTTAGGAAATGACATTTATAGCTTCAACAAACACGTTGCAGCAGAAACATGCAAGGGATGACATGAGTTGAGAGTACGTACTAGGAAGGAAATGCAAAATCATGCCGGTCGGTTTTCACAAACTTTTGTGCAGAGTTTTTTCCATAGATTGTTGTGTACAGAAGAAAAGAATAGCATTCCCGCTCATTCTGAGCTGGGAAAAGAGCGGGAATGCTGTTACATCTTCTCGTAATGTCATGCTCTTAATAAAATCTCTGCACAAAAGTTTGCAAAACAGCAGTCCGAAAACGAGTTTCATCGAATTGCTGGTTTGTGAAAAAATAGATTAAGCTGGGTCGTGCAATGTTAGGAAATGACATTTATAGCTTCAACAAACACGTTATAGCAGAAACATGCAAGGGATGACATGAGTTGAGAGTACGTAGGAAGGAAATGCAAAATCATGCCGGTCGGTTTTCACAAACTTTTGTGCAGAGTTTTTTCCACAGATTGTTGTGTACAGAAAAAAAGAATAGCATTCCCGCTCATTCTGAGCTGGGAAAAGAGCGGGAATGCTGTTACATTTTCTCGAAATGTCATGTTCTCAATAAAATCTCTGCACAAAAGTTTGCAAAACAGCAATCCAAAAACGAGTTTCATCGAATTGCTGGTTTATGAAAAATAGATTAAGCTGGGTCGTGCAATGTTAGGAAATGACATTTATAGCTTCAACAAACACGTTATAGCAGAAACATGCAAGGGATGACATGAGTTGAGAGTACGTAGGAAGGAAATGCAAAATCATGCCGGTCGGTTTTCACAAACTTTTGTGCAGAGTTTTTTCCACAGATTGTTGTGTACAGAAAAAAAGAATAGCATTCCCGCTCATTCTGAGCTGGGGAAAGAGCGGGAATGCTGTTACATCTTCTCGAAATGTCATGCTCTTAATAAAATCTCTGCACAAAAGTTTGATAATAACACGACCCTTTTTCCACACGTTCAAATTTCAGACCGGCCCGAGAAAAATTTTAAGGTTGAAGGCGCTGACTGGTAGTTATGTCTTTGGAATTCAACTCATTTTGCTCGTTTGTCAACGTGTAGGATCACTTTCTGACTCTGGCATGTCTACGAAGCACATTGCCAAGACTCTGCAAGCCATTCTCAAAAATTCGCGTGGGGAATTGTTCCTTAAAATCAACGGGTCTGCAGACGTGCTGCCCTTTGATTGTGTGGAGATTCCCCACGCCGTCTTTTGCAAGCATGATCTGGTATATGCTTGCTCACTTACTTACTTACTTATTTATTTAATGTGCAACATGCAGGGCAAAGGCGATTTGGAGGAGTTGGTCCGCGGCTTCAGCTACACCTGGAATGCACAAGGTATTATGTATGTATGTATGTATTTATAATGCATGCATCGTAGGGATCCTGCTCAAGAATAAGCCTGTGCCCTGGGACGACGGATTGGGAGAAGCTCCTCCCGCAAAAAGGCAGAAGAGACAGGAGAAGGAGAAGGAGAAGGAGAAGGAGAAGAAGGAGAAGCAAAAAAAGAAGGACAAAGGGAAGGAGAAGGAGAAGGAGAAGAAGAAGGAGGAGGAGAAGAAGAAGAAGGAGGAGAAGAAGAAGAAGA
>WBZZ01003382.1:5000-26116 GCA_019918135.1 Paulinella micropora
CAGCTCTAGCAACCGCGCTTGGTGTATGCACTTGCACATTCGGTGACGTCTTGCAAGAGGTTGCTGGGACTGCGGAATAACCTCGGCTTAGTGCAGTCTTGCCCTCAGGAGCTCCATCGGTGGCCCCGATCATCAGGCGAGAGACTGACACGGGGGGGTGGAGGACCTCGAACAAGGGTATTGGAGGCTTATGTCCGTTGAGGATATGCCATTAGCTGCATCAGTACGCCTCAGATATAGTATTATTATTATTATTATTATTATTATTATTATTATTATTATTATTATTACTATTATTATTTGGACACCGTGATAGCCCAGTGGTCAAGTTCTACCATCTGGGCCCTGTCGCCAGTTCGATTCCCGTCGGTGCCACCAGTATTTTCATTGACCATACCGCTCCGTCTGGACCAGTATTTTCATTGAACATACCGGTCCGTCTGGAAGTGTTGGAACTGCCCTTGCGGGGGTGTCATTAGAGCTTATCGTCAATTCTTCGTACTCCCCTCACGGGTGAGACGATGGAGGCGCATGTGCAGAAATGCATCAGCCATTGACAGAGAAGCACTATTATTATTATTATTATTATTATTATTATTATTATTATTATTATTCAGCCCAATGGCCTCAAGGCGTTAAACTGTGACGCCAACTGATAACCCTTTGGTGGTAGATGCTGGGGAGGAGGGTTGTTGCGCGCGTAAAAGATCTTAAACTCCGCATATGCTGGTTGATAGCCCAGGACCCAGCAGACACCAGATTGTTATGGGTGGGGTTTCGAGGCAGCTCTAGCAACCGCGCTTGGTGTATGCACTTGCACATTCGGTGACGTCTTGCAAGAGGTTGCTGGGACTGCGGAATAACCTCGGCTTAGTGCAGTCTTGCCCTCAGGAGCTCCATCGGTGGCCCCGATCATCAGGCGAGAGACTGACACGGGGGGGTGGAGGACCTCAAAAAAGGGTATTGGAGGCTTATGTCCGTTGAGGATATGCCATTAGCTGCATCAGTACGCCTCAGATATAGTATTATTATTATTATTTAGGGAGTACATAGGCCATCGGTCCCTTTCCATGGGCTGATTGGTATAAAGCTCCTAGATTAATGTTCTATGCCGTCACTTCCTTTATTCCACCGATTGGTGTGGAGACTTTCCTTATGGAATGGAGGACTGGATGCACATGGCCTTTTGGCTCAGCAATTGGCAGACGATACATATTATTATTATTATTATTATTATTATTATTATTATTATTATTATTATTATTATTATTATTATTATTATTATTATTATTATTATTATTATTATTATATTGTTATTATTATTATTCGATAGCATAGTTTAGAGAGGGGAGTATAGATACTTAGCTTTAGTATAGTTAGCTAGTGTGTGTGGCCTTCTATCAGTGAGCCTTTCCCTGTTTTTTTTTTCGAGTATATTTCTTCTAACGGGAAGCGCTGCCATTTTTTTTTAATTTAAACTCTCTTTTTATTATTATTATTATTATTCCTCTTTTGCTGCTGCTTTAATTAGCTTGCTCTTTAAGTTCACATCCGAGGACAACAAACATCGGGAGGGGGCGCTCGCGCTCGACGTTGCACTTACAAAGTACAACAATTTCGAACTGAAGGCGTCCACGCAAGTGGAGACATGTGAGGGTGAAACTTCACCTTGTGCTCCCGGGTCTTTTTCCCTATAAGTATGAAAGATTTTTATAAACTGATTGTTTATTTTTTATTTGCAGGCTCTTCATTGTCTTTCCCATTGGTTGGCGCAAGAAGACTCCTGCGCAAGTCAATCGAGGTACTGTATGTTTTTCAAAATTCACAAGCTGCACATATTTTTTATACTTGGATGTTGCAGGATCGAAGCGCTTCATTTTTGCTGCGCGCGAGGTCGACACTGACGGCGATGGCAAGGCTGACGAAATCCAATATCAGCTCATGGGTTTTTTTGGTTTTAACCTTAAACACTCTTGCATGCTTGATCCGTCGCCGATGGACTTCGAGAAGCAGGTGAAGCCCGCGTGGCTCCTCTACGTCGGTAACCCCACGAACCCGCCTATGATTTGCAACTGGCGGAAGCGGGAGCTTTTGCTTCTGTACGAAGCAAACAAGGTCATTTCTTCTTCTTCTTCTTCTTCTTCTTCTTCTTCCTCTTCTTCTTCCATTTTTCTTTTTCTTCTTCATATACATGTTATTATTCTTTTTCTCCACCAGCTCCATCTTTTTTTTTTTGTTTTTTTTTTTTTTGTTTTTGTTTTTGTTTTTTTTGGCATCTTCCTTTTCTTTATTTTGCATATTTACTGCATGCTCGCCTGAAACGTTAGAAGAAGAATCAAAAAAAGGGCCCGACTGAGCCTCGCTCTTCGGGCAGGCCAAAAAAACTGAGATTCGGTAGCAACATTGTATGTAATGAAAAATGAAGGATGTATGTAATATTGTTTGGTTCTTTGTGCAGAATCCATCGACGTCGACGATGTTCCAGACGTTCCAGACGTCCCTGAAGAAGAAGAGACCCCTGAGCCTCCTATGCCTAAGGGGTCCAGCAAGAAAAAGCCAGGTACTAGCAAATTTCATCTTTTTTTGTGTGCTTTTTTTTCAGTGTTTCTAATTTCTGACGTGACTAGGCAAGCCGAAGTCCAAAAAGCCCGCGGTCGACGCTGATGAAGTGGACATGTCGTTGGAGGTATAATCTTTCCTACTCCTTCTTCATTTTCTTTTTTTTTGTGAGGGGGGGCCCCCGGGGGGGGGGTCAAAAGGTCTCTTTGGGCGCCGCAGCATATAGTTTAGAGCGGGGAGTATAGCTACTAGCTTTAGTATGGCTAGCTAGTGTGTGTGGCATTCTATCAGTGAGCCTTTCCCTGTCTTTTTTTTTCCGAGTATAATCTCTCTAACGGGAAGCGCTGACATTTTTTTTTTCAAACTTTATTATTATTATTATTATTATTATTATTATTATTATTATTATTATTATTATTATTATTATTATTATTATTATTATTATTATTATTATTATTATTATTTATTATTATTATTATTTAGGGAGTACATAGGCCATCGGTCCCTTTCCATGGGCTGATTGGTATAAAGCTCCTAGAGTGATGTTCTATGCCGTCACTTCCTTTATTCCACCGATTGGTGTGGAGACTTTCCTTATGGAATGGAGGACTGGATGCACATGGCCTTTTGTCTCAGCAATTGGCAGGAGATATACTATTATTATTATTATTATTATTCTTTGCTGTTGTTGTTGTCGTTGCTGTTGGTTTGTTCTGCCACTGCCTTGTTCGCAAGAAATGAACGACTTCTTTCAAAACAACGGCGACCGGTATTGTATTCAGGGTAGTTCGTCCGCCGGTGTGTCGAAAGAAGTCGTTCAGGATCTTGTGAACAAGGCAATGTCAGAACAAGCCGCATCCATTAAGGAAATGCTAGCAGAAGAAAGAAAGTTGAGAGAGGAGGAAAGGAAGAAAAAAGAAGCGCAAGATCGGAAGGAAAAAGAGGCGCAAGAGAAGCGACAACGGGAAGAGGAGAGAAGAAAGAGGAAGAATTCGAAGAAGGAGAAGGAGGAGGAGGAGGAGGAGGAGGAGGAGGAGGAGGAAAGCTCAGAAGAAGAGAACGAGAGAGTGAAGAAGAAGATGAAGAAGAATAACAAGAACAAGAAAAACTATGATGATAATGATAACAACAACAACAACATCAGCAACAACAACAGCAACAACAACAACAACAACAAAAATAGTAAGAGCGAGAGAGAAAGCTTGCTGGAGGATCTCATCGCGCGGATGGCAGCTGGCGCTCTGTCTGCTGGTAACTCACCTTCCACCCCCCAACGCGGCACCGGTCTCACCGCTCCCAGCTCACCTAACGCATGGGAGTTTGTTTTAGCATCGCTTGCGCTGACTCGGCGCTAACTTCAAATGCACGCACCAGGTAGTTTGCATAGCTTTCACTTTTCTCCTTCATCTGAAAGATGTTTGAATTTGTTTTGTGTTTTTTTTCTTTGTAGTAGTGTAGTATTAATCGTAATTTTTTGCACTGGCAGGTTTGTTATGGTCGAAAGCGTGATTAAGAACGTTTGTCGCGTGCAAGAGTTAAACAAACTTCTAATTTAGTTAGTATGATATTACGGAGTTAGATTTATTATTTTTTTTAGTAATTAAAGAAATTTTGTTGTAGAATCTATGTATTTTGCGTGGCGACATCGCACTTCTCTTCCTCCCCCGTTCCCCCCTCCCCCCTCCCCCCCCCGGGGGGGAATTTATTGTAGGTAAAAGCAATGTTTATTATCATAATAAAGTAAAATGCTTAATGTAAACAAAGATAAACAAACTTAAAAGCAAATTCTGCATGTTGGGCATTGTTATCATCATAGATTCATAGTAGCCGGGACTATGAAAAAGGAGAAAGATTACCGTGTCGGACCGGTTCCTGCCCACCTCTGAAGATGAAGTTAAAGTGTATTACAATTAATAAAAACATGTTTTAATATTATTTTTATATGTTCTGCAATCAGTGAATTGATTTCCTTTCATTTCCACACGTTTTCAAAAAAGTCCATATACTTCATGGAAAATTTCGGAAAAAGGGATACCCCCAAGATTGTCGAATGTTTAGTTGTAGGGCCCAGCGCAGTTGCTCTTTTTCTTTCTCGAGACGTTTTGTTGCTTGTTGGATTTTGGTAGATTGAGACTTGATGCCATCTTGAATTTCGTTCATGTTGGCCATCTCAATTGCTATAGACATGGGTTCTGGTGTAATTACCGAAATCTGACGCGTCTTTTCCGCTAACTCAATCGGCGCTTTTCGCCAATCGTTGTTCAACTTGTCAATAGAAAATTTGTAGGAGATCACGACAGGTTGTCCGTCAACTTTGACGTATCGACTGGATTTATTCCACGTAGCAAATTTTGAGTGCATGGGTATTTTTTCGCGACGTACTTTGCCGCAGGGCTGCGCTGGAGCACGGTGCGCAAGATCTGCGGAAATAGGAAAAAATATGAAAAGTAGAAAAAAAATGTGGGATGCAGAGGAGAACGGGGGGGGGAGCACTCCCCCCCCCCTTCTCCCCCTCCCCTTCCTCTTTCTCCCCCCCCCCTCTTTGCCATCCCCCTCTTTGCCATCCCCCTCCCCCTTGCCCGTCCTTTGTTGTCGGGCAAAAAAAATTTCCTGATTTCATATTTTTCATATTTTTCTGACCTTGCGCACGGTGGCCGAGCAGGAAGGAAAGGCTGGCTACGACAGAGAAATAAACAATATTTTCTAAAAAAAGAGGCTGCGGAAAGCTGACGCAGAAAAAAAAAGAAGTGTATGACCGTAATAAAGGCTCTGAGTGGCTTTATACAAAAGGTCAAAGAATGTCCCTTGCGTCTGAATGAAAAGAAATTACCCCCGGCCGCTGCCTTTATAGTCATACGAAATGCCATTTATCCGACAAACCCAGCCCAGCTAAAACTACGCGTGCAAGAGCATTTCGTGCGCCAAGGCATCCGACAAGTTATGTACAAGCTAGGGCAGGAGCTCGAAAGGGCGTTGGGGCAGGCGCTGTGGAATTCAAAGACACAATATCCGCACCCTGGGTATATTTGCCGCAAAGCCTGCTCGCTAGCGCGAGAGCAAACAATCACATTTTATGATGAGACACTGTTAACTTGCATAGTCATGCTGGAAGATTATCTACAACTACGCATGGAGCCTGAAGCCAAACAACGCTTGGAAGACTCAGTCAAACAATGCTTGGAAGGCCTAAGAGGCGAGCTGTACAAAATGCAGCCCGAGGAAGCCAAGACATCGGCGCCTCCCAACAAAGATTACCTGCTCAACTTGTTCTGGTCTGTGGCAAGGCTTGTTGACTACGTGCAGCGAAACGCGGACACCAAGCCTGACGACGAGTCGATCCGCAGGGCCAAGCGTGGCGATGAAGACCGTGTGGGTTTGCAAGAATTCATGGGAGGCAAATCGTTCCTATCGGACCCATCCGACGCCAAATTCAATCTGCTGCGAGTTAGCGACAATAGCGTCATCAGGAGGCAACTCTGCAGCCGAACGACGGACAGGCTGCTCGGCGACTACTGGGATCACGTAATCGACGTCTTGGAGAAAACCTTTGGGGAAACCGCAATGAAGGAGCTGAAAAAGCAAATTCGCAACAAACGCCTTGACGACGTAAACGGTGTTGACGACGGCGCAAGCAACGCGTGGATTGATTACTTTGAGTTCCACGAACTAGGCATATATCCGGACTCCCTGCCTACAGGCTACAACCTGGGAGGAAAGGAGACGGAGATAGTTTTCCTGTACAAAGCGTATGTTTTGTCACTTGTCACCATGGACCTCGAGGATTACTCGCGCCAGGGGTAAAAATGAAGTGCCTGTCAAGTGCACAAATCTGCCGGCTAACGCGTTGCAACACGCGCAAGTGCCAGAGCGGATCACCCGTGACGAAACTGGTAATGAGCTGCAGGAGGCCCGCGTTAAGCAGCACCTCGTCTCGCAGCTCGGTCGCGCGAGGGGCTGCCTGGCCGGGCCAGCCCGGCCCGGCGGTTTTTTGTTTTTTGTTGGGGTGTAGCATCCAGGCGCTCGCTTTTATCTTGGATACATACATATATATCTCCCGCTCAGAAGAGGCGGGTGACAGCAAGAAAAAAAGCAGCTCAGTCCGGCGGCAGTGAGGGAGGAGGGGCGGCGTCAGGGGTAGGTGAGGCGCCCTTTGTTTTCTTTATTAGTATTGCGAACAGAAAGTTCATGGCTACCGACCCCGCTGCTACGGACCTGCCGGAGCTAGCTGGCGGCTACCAGCCTAGGCACGGACGTGCCGGTGGACGAGGCCAAGGCAGCGCAATGGTACAGGCGGGTGGCTGAGCAGGGCGACGCCGACGCCAACAAATTCAGTAGCCTTCTGGGCATTGGGTCCTCGAGCACGAAGCTATTAGTAGTTGGGGCCTGCCGACAAAGCTGTCCTACGGTACGTGTAACCTCCTGGAGCCCTGCTGTGCAGTCCTGCCCCTGCTGGTACAAGCGAGATAACCCAGTAATCTGGCCGCTCAGGTGGCTCGCCAAGAGTAAGCGCAGAGAAAGGACGCGTGAACGTGGACAATTACGGGTAGGCGGCACAGCGCGCGCAGCAGCCTGTTCTGCAGTTCTATTAAGGGCCACCGATCTCGCTGGCTCCATCTGATAAAGTGATGAATGTAGCTGCACAAGTTGAAGGACAGGAAACGAAAAGCGAGCGCCGGGCCCAGTGGCGGGTCCGCCAACACCCTTTCCCAGCGCCGGGCCCAGCGTTGCAGGCGCGGCCTGTCATCCAGCACCGAGCGTGCTTCTGTCAACAGCACCGAGCTGGCCGGCATGGCTAGGGCAATCGCTAGTTCGCGTTTAGGACCTGCCTGTGCCAAGAACGCACTGACCAGCGCGGGCGCGGCCTCGGAGCCGCGGTCTACCACCGCTAGCACGGCGGGCCTTAGTAGTTTTAGCGCCGTTAGGTCGTCGGGGCAGCAGCACGTGCCGCGCACCAATGTTTAGAAGTTCCAGATCCAGCCAGGGGGGCCTAGCCCCGCCGGGCAGCAGCAGCGCGGCTAGTCGTTGCAGCAAGCCGCGCGATACCCCGGGGAAGTGCTCGGCGCCGGGCTCCACCACTAGCTGATCTTGGCACGCCGACACGCGGAGCTTGTACGCTGTTAGCGCTGGAGTAAGCACCGGTGCCCAATTAAACCCCAAACTGCAGGCTGGGGCCCAGCGCAGCAACTGCGACAGGCCCACCGGGCAGTCTAGCTCTACTTTGTGTAGGCAGGGCCACCGTACTGACCCCGGCCAGACCAACACGTCGTCTGGCTCCTGTAACCGCGAGCTGGGATTAGACAGGCTTATACACTGGAGGTGCGGGGCCAGGCTCTCAAAAGCAGGGCCGAACATGCGCGCACGCACGCACCCGTGCAGCTCGAGCACACGCAGCTCGCGGCAACCCCAGGCCGCCCACGCCCACCGCCCCCAAGTCCACGTTAGCCAAATTTAGCTCTCTGAGACGGGGCGCCTGCGCAGTCAGCCCCGGCAGTACGAGCTCGCTCCAGGGGCCGGCACCAACCCAGGCGGGGCGCCGTAGGATCTTTACTTCTAGGCGGTACAGACCAGCACAGACAGCCGCCGGACGCTAGTAAAGTACGACAGGACGCTCCGGAGTAGACGCACGTTGGCGTCGCGCAGGGTGTCGCTGGCGTAGCACAAGGTAAGTGAAGCGTCGGGCTGGGCCCTGCGACACGACCTGTGCGGGCAACGGTTGGTGCGCGCCCCTCGTGGCCAAGGCCGCGTGCAAGCAAAGCAGCAACGACACGCGCGCCCCCGCCCTGCGATGCCAATCTCGGCAGGTCTGGCTCAGAGCCTGCAAGTCTGTGCAGCCCAGGCTCAGCGCCAGGTGCTGATAAAGTACGCCGTCTCGGTCGAACGCCGCCATCTCTGTCTCGCTCTCACCTCTTTCCCTCTCTTTATGTTCCATCAATTCTGGCCGCCCTTGTACTGCCTCGGGGACTGAGCCGCGGAGCTAAGTCTGCGGCGTAAATTAGGGGCACTGGACTCTACCGTACTGGAGTCTCAAGCGGCATTTTGTTCAGCTTAGTCAACAAATCGAGTTGCCGCCGCCACGGAACTACCGGCCTATCTCTTTTTGTATATCAGCAGCCTTTTGATACTCTTGTTCAGTATGCTGCGCCCGGCAAATGGTTTCACTTCATCGTGCCGACCTGCAAAAGACATGTAACTACTGGATTTTGGCACACGAATCGGCAATACTTTATTTAGCTCATCCTGAGCTATCACAATCGGCCAGCAAAGCACGGTCGACTTTTTAATTAAAAAAATTAAATACGTTCTTTGCGCGCTTCTTCGCTCGGGCCCGACCCCGGCTGAAAAAAAAGCAGCTCTACCTCAAAAAACATGCAAAGCGCGCCAAAGCTTTTTTTGGGGGGGGAAACAACCGTAAGCGCCAAATTGGCGCCAAGATCTACTTGCGCAAAAGAAAATCCCACACAGACGCCCGGCTGGGCTGCCGTGAGGAAGACGTCCTCCCCCTCCCTCTCACTTGCGTCGCCCCTCTCACTTGCGTCGCCCCTACCGCCAGGGAAGGGGAGAAGGGGGGAGGCAAGAGGGTCGAAAAACATTTTGTGCGAGTTAAAAAAAAAGGCGTACCGTTTCTCTCCGCGGGAAAACGTCCGGTTTCTCTGTTAGCCTCCGGGACGGCCGGTTCATTTGGCGCCAGATTGTGCCGTCCGGTGGGGCTAGGGCGCGTGATATGGCCGAAAAAACGGGCAGTGCTGCCAAAAATGTCGGGGAACGCTGCCTTTTCCGGTTGTTTTCTCGTCTCCTCTCTCAGCCCAAACACAATGAGCTGGGCTTTGGACAGAAACCAACTGGTCGAGCACTCTTGCTGGCTGCTGCTTGTGATTACCAGACGACATCTGGCCGCTGGTTAGAGACATGGCGGGCTTGCAAGTGCCTGCAACGACTGCAACTCGGTGATTTCACCATGGCTCCTGCTGTATTCGCACTACAAGAACACCAAAAAGCTTTATTTATTTTTTTACACCTGAATGATCGTAACAGTGCCGCCGGACGCCAATACTCGGTGCTCGTTAACAGTGTCGTAAGAGGACTCCCTGCTAGCAATTTGCCGTGCCTGACCTGATTAAGATCGAAAAAGTTCCCACAAAAGCCAGCCGCAGCCTGCCGCCCAAAAGCTGCGCTCGCACGCTACTGGCGTGCTTCGCCGGTGTACAAAAACAAATTTAATAAAATCCTTGACAAAGGTTTTAAGACGCTGAAGCGCAACTTGTACCAGCAAGGTCAAAGGGGTCGAGGCAGGGTAAGGGAAAAGGGAACGGAGAGGAGCAGAGAAGGAGGCGTCTTTTTTTTCTTTTGCCCCCTCCCTTCTTGCCCTTCTCTGCCTCTTCCCCTTGCCCGTCTGTTTCCTTGGTTGTCGGGCAAAAAAAAATTATTTTCCTCTTTTCATATTTTTCATATTCCCGCAAAATCTTGTGCACGGTGGCCGAGCCATGGCACTGACAAGACACCGTCGGGGGCCGTGAACTTGATTTTTTTAGGAACTGGTATAGCCGAAAAAGGCAGTCTCACCGTAAAACCAGTGTAATTTTCCGGGGAGAATCTCACGCGCTATTTTTTCCCGTGAGTTTCCAGTAGGGGAAATTGAGTGCAAACGGCAGTCTTCCTCCCCCCTCTCTTCCCTCCCGTCCATTTTATCCTCCCGTTCCCTCTCTCTGTTCTCTTCCCAGCATTCACTCGATAAAGGAACGTGAAGGACGAGGGGGGGGGGGGGGGTTGGAAAACAGTCGTTTACGTTGAGAACAG
Organism: Paulinella micropora; assembly: GCA_019918135.1. Lineage (NCBI taxonomy): Eukaryota > Cercozoa > Imbricatea > Euglyphida > Paulinellidae > Paulinella > Paulinella micropora. The sequence goes on from WBZZ01003382.1 coordinate 15,354, forward strand.
TTCTCATTAGTTACTGCTGTTGCTGCTGCTATTACTACTGCTAGCAATGGCTCCGGCTTCCGCTACAGAGGTAGTCAAATGGTACATTTTCCAGAGCGGCTGCAATAAATACGGAGCCCTGGTCTTTAGTGAGTCCCAGCTGCTCATAGCATAGGCGATGCCTCGTTGTTTCACGAGTGTGCTCTGGATATTCCCCTCTCTAAAGCAGTTTATGAGGAGGGCTGTGTCGTTTTGTAAGTACGTATAGATCTTGTGCGTTACCTCGGCAACCTGCAGCGCGGGGTACGCAGCGCTGGGCTCGCGATGGGCATCGCACTGGCCGTAATCTTGGAGAAAAGATTTCCAGTACGCTTCGCGGTTGTCGGCTGGGGGAAAGTCCAGGGGGCAGTGCCAGAACCAGACAACACGGATCCACAGCTTATCTGTGTATATAGGCTCGCGCTGTATCTCGCGTTGTCTGGCACAACACTCGCCGTCACAAAAATGCTTTTTGCGCGGGTAGAGATATTGTGTCTCGCCGTGTATCTTAACTTCAGTAATTTCCTTTCTGTACCCAGGTGTCCAGACTGGGCCGCTTTCCTGGATTTCGTATACAGCCCGTATACCCGTGCCCCGTGAGTTACGCGTAAAGCACTCAAAAGCAGAATCTGCATCCCCCCTGACGGTCTCCATCACACTCAAGAGCTGACTCAATGTCTGGACACGCAGTCCGTAAAGCAAAAAGACCAGCCTGTTATTCGTAATGCGCAAAGCACTCTCTAGCGCGTCTGGTAGTATCATCAGCCTGCTCCAGACACCCCTCCGGGCACACGCAGGCACATCCTCCATCCTAGTTGGCCTAACAAGCAGAGAGCGAACTGCATCGTCGCGGGGATCGAGTGGGTCGTGCTCGTAGGGGCGCAGAACTTCCAAGCTTAGCAAAAACGAGAGTAGCTTGTCAGTGTTAGTACGTAGTAAGAGTGCAACCGTCTCTGCGCTTCCCTCGATACGAATTTTTTCGGCTCCGGCAGCTGAGGGCTTTGCCGCCACCTGTAAGAGGGGTGAGTCCACCACGGCGAGTTGACCAGTGGTAGCCTCTAGTGTTTCCCCTGTGCGGAATAACAGAGTTAGTTTCCGTGCGTTTGTTCTGTCAACGCCCGCACGCTCGTCGTCCTCCAGGGCGGGCACTTGTTCCGACCACGCCGCTGCCTGTTCAGCTGGTTTGTGCCGTTTGAAGGCTGGGGGGGTTCCGGCAGCTGGCCGAGGAGGTGTCCGACATATTCGGCTGATCTTGTCCTTTCGGCTCATGGCCTCTTTAGAACTTTAGTTACCCAGCGTACACGCAGATACACACGACCGTTAACACAGCAGTCTGAGTGACTCCCAATGTTCGATTTCGCACACACACGCGCGCGGCGCCCCCCCCCCCCCCCAAGAGGTAAGTGTTCTTGCCTGACCGCAGCAGCAAGAAATCTTTTCCCCTTTTCATATTCTTCATATTTTTCTGACCTTGCGCACGGTGCGCAAGATGTAAAAAAACAGCATTCTGTACTTTCTTTCTTTAGTAAAAGTCGGCGGGGGCCGGGCCGTGTCAATATGGACATGTGGGAAGTAATCTCTATTGGAAAATGCGTAAAAAATCGATACGGCAAAAAAAGAAATCGCCAACAGCAAGAAAGGTTGTAGAGAGAGATGCCAAGATTAAAGCTTTGTCAAGAATTTTTTTACTAATATTTTCTGTACATTCTTAGCGGTGCCCAAGGACGAAGCTAAGGGCGTACAATATTGGTTGTAGGCGGTCTCCCGCATCTGCGCGGCGTAGCCGCTACAAATATTTAGGTGGAGGTACCAACCAATTGGTCTCCTCTCGCTTGTGACCGTGTTGGCATCTGTATTGCAATTCTTTAAGGATCTTAATTTTGGCTTCAAACTGTGGTAGCGGCCGGCCCGCCTCCAAGACCTCCTCGCATAGTTTCCGAAATTCTTGCGATCCTTGTTGATCATAGCTCGGGCTGCCATCCGACCCAAACTCTTTTATACGCAACCTGTATTCATCGTCGGAAAGCTTCTTCTTCTTTTTTTGGGCGGCCTTCTGATTATCCTGCAGTTCTGTAATAGTGTCGCGGAGATCATCCAAGGGTGAGTCATTGGAGGTAGGCCATTTTCTAAGTAGCGGAGCTAGCATATTACCGCAGGCCGATGCGGCGAAGCTGGGCCAGTCCTGTAAATATAAATCAGCCCCCGACGACTTCAGCGCGGGTACAAGCACATCCGCTGCCTCTGTAAACATACCGGCTGCAAGCTTTGCATAGTAAGCCCCGGACGGGGACTTGCCTTTGCTTCCAGCACACCTGGTGCAAGTCATTTGGGCTTTTAGAGATAAATATGGTTTCTCTACGATGCACCTGCCATCTCTTGCTTCTCCCCTCCATCCTATCCCCCCCCCCCCCTCTCCCCCATCCGTCTCTTTCCCTGTCCTTCCTCCCCTTTCCCCTTCTTCACCCTCTGTCTCTTTCCATGTCCGCGTAATAACTAGAAAAAGTCTGTAAGTAGACAAGGCTCTTACTTTTGCTGCGGCAGGTGTGACAAGTAGGGCGGTGTGGTCTGCTGCCCCTCTCCCCCCCCCCCCCCCCCCGTCTGTTTCTTTGGTTGTCGGGCAAAAAAAATTCTGCGTTTCATATTTTTCATATTTTTCTTATTTTGCGCATAAAAACAGTGTAACTTTCCGGGAGAATTTCGCGCACTATTTTTTTCACAGGTTTTTTTTTGGGGAGTTGAGTGCAAACGGCAGTACTCCCTCCCCCCTCCCCCTTCTTCCAACTAGATGAAGGAACGGGAGGAGAAAGAGGACGGGAGGATCAACATCGGCGGAGTAGGGGGAGAGGGGGGGGGGGGGAGTTACCCTTGCCCCCCGCCCCTCTTTTTTCGTCCCGTTTATTTTATCCTCCCGTTCCCTTCCTCTGTTCTAGTTTGTCTTCTCTCCTCGAGCCTCCCCCGGAAACCTAAGCGCCACCGACTGACTGCGGCCTACAACATGTATTGTGACAGCGGTCCCCAGTGGTTTGGCTGGGTAGCGCTCGTCGGTGCCGCCCTTCTCTACAGCACCGCCGGCGGAGCCTCAGCAGCTGGTCTGATTTTGCGTGTGTACACCTACTCGAAGAAGACGCTACGCCAACCTTGTACGCCGTGACCCTGTGGGCACAGCCCGTCGACGCGTTGCTGGACCCCAGCCCCGATCTCTGCAAACCCTCCCGCGGACGTGTGCCAGCCTGGCTACGTCCTTTGTTCGCAGTACAAAGGCCGCCGGATCATCGCCGACTCACTGCAGCATTCGCTAGGTTGTAGCCTGCCAATCATCACCGCTCGCTACGAGGATCTGCCACGGCCGGGAGAAGTCATTGCCACGCACCACTATTCTGTAGATTGTGTGCTGCTGGGCTCCGAATTCGTGCGAGTCCGGGGCGTACAGTACTGGGGGTTTCTGGTAGCAGCGCTGTTACTGTGCTGCGGTGCCCTGTGCGGTTCGGGTTTCTTGGTACAGCACAACTCTCGACTGCGCTGGGTAAGGAACTCGCGGAGCCACCGGCGGAAGAAACGGCAGAAGAAACGACAGAAGAGCTGGTGCGCGTCTTTTGCGACGGAGATGACGAGGGGACGTACGTACTGGCGCCCGCGGAAGTGGCGTGGGCGGCGGCGCCCGATGCACTGCGCGGGTTCTGCGACGTGGTCCAGCTGCCTGTGGGGCACGACCGAGCCACGTCTATTAGGTACTTGCAGCTGGTAGAGGTGGCTGGTCTGTCTAGTGAGCCAGTCAGGGACTGGGACTGCTGCACCAACCTAGCGCTGAGCCTCATACGCGCGCAGGAATGGTCGTCCGACGACGCGCTGCGCGTGTATAACTCGTTGGACCCCTGGGCGACGGACGACCGCCCGCTCACACAGAACGTGCTGCTCCTCTTGTTGCAGCTGGAGCACCGAACCGGGGGCTGGTTATTCAGCCGGCCGCCGTCGTCGTCCCGGCACGTACGCACCGCGTACGCGGTGCTGGTAGAGCCAGCAGACAAGAAATCCCTCCGTTCCGAACATCGTGCACTTCTCAAAGCCACGGCCCGTCCGTACCGGAGTGGTGTACCCCGCCGAGGCACAGCACTCTCGGGTGCCCTTGCTCCAGGCTGATGCGAAAGCTGGAGCTTTGGAACTGCACCCCATGGAAGAGAAATGACAAACCTGACCAATTTCTCGACTACGTGCGTGTCACTGTCGTAGGAGCCTCAGTAGTCTCCCAGCTCGGTGCGCGGTCGTGGACACAGCCTTTCAGACGGTGGGGGAGTGGGAAGAGACAAAAACAATTTGTGCTTCTTTCATGGCACAGACAGAGCGCCGTCGGGGGTCGTGCTGGAGCGCAGTGCGCAAGATCTGCGGAAATAGGAAAAATATGAAAAGTGTAAAAAAAAATTGGAATGCGTTTGCTCGCGCAAACAAGGGACGAGAAGGGGGGGGGGGACGGGGGGGGGGGGGGGAAAGCACTACCCTCCCCCTTCTTCCCCACTTACTCTCCTTTCCTCCCCTTCCCCCCTCTTTCTATCACACCCGTCTGTGTGTTTGGTTGTCGGGCACAGGATTTTTTTTTCTCTTTTCATATTTTTCATAATTTTCTGACCTTGCGCACGGTGGGCGAGCCATGGCACGGACAGGACGCCGTCGGGATCGTGAGGCCCTTGTCCACTTGGTACAATTGACCATCGCCCGTCCATCCGCCGCAGGGTCAGCACCGCCCCGCCGGCACCCTTTTGTGGCCGGGCCCCGGGGCCGACCACAAAGGACAGCAGGTCCGCGCCAAACTCGGCTTGATTCAATTTTGTTCCCCGCCCTCCCTTTTTCTTTTCTCTCTGCCCCCCGCTTTCCTTGAGCCCCCCGGGCTCAAGGGGCTCAGGGGGCTCGAGTGGAAGAGAAAAAGGGGGGGGTGCCCCTCACCCACTTTGCCAGGGATTTTTGCATTAATTTTTTTTAATTTTTTAGCGCGCCCCTGCCCTTCTCCCTACCGCGGTCAGAGAGAGGGGGAAAGGGTTAGTGGAGGCGTTGCATGTATTTATAAACGCGTTCCAATTTTTTTTCCACTTTTCATATTTTTCCTATTTCCGCAGATCGTGCTCCAGCACAACCCTGCGGCGGATGGTACTGTCCTCGTGGTCCACCGCAGGGTCGTGCCGGAGCACGGTGCTCCGCTCCTAGTTTTCAGTGACCCCCAGGTGTAAGGCCATCGAGCTTTGATGCAACGTATTCTTTTTTGTACTCTCTTGGCGCGCGAGCAGAGCACAGACGGTGCCGGCTAGGGTCTGGCATAGGCTACCGCAGCAACATAACGTAGGCCGGATGCCGCGGCAGCCTGAGGGTGCTGTTTCAATTGTCAAGTTGTAATGCCTTGTCGAGTTTTAATTCAGCGTGATTTTTCTTGCACTTTCTTGACGGCCCCGGCCCCTTCCTTTCTTAGTTTTCAGTGCCAAGATTACAACTTTGTCCTGGATTTTTTTAATTCTTTTTTGTACATTTCTTAGCGCGCCCCTGCCCCCCCCCTCTCCCGCTCCTGAGAATCGGGAGCGGGAGAGAGGGAAAGGGCAGGGGCCGCGCCAAGAAAACGTAATTTACGCTGAATTAAAGCTCGACGGTCGTACACTCGGGCACTGAAAACTAAGAGCAGAGCACCGTGCTCTAGCACGACCTGCGGCGAATGGACGGGCGGTGGTCATGTGTGCCAGGAGGACAGGGGCCTCACTACCCCGAAAGTATCCTGTCCGTGCCATGGCTCGACCACCGTGCGCAAGGTCAGAAAAATATGAAAAGAGGAAAAAGAATTTTTGTTGTCCGACAACAAAGGGAACAGACGGGGGAAGGAAAGAAGGGGGGGGGGGGGAACAAGGGGCGGGATATGCTTTCCCCCGCCCCTGATTGTCTGAGAATCGGGAGGGCAGGGCGCGCTAAGAAATGTAAAAAATTAAAAAAACCGTGACAAAAGTTGTAATTTTGGCACTGAAAACTAAGAGGGGAAGGGGCCGGGGAGGATTAATCTATCTTTCCCCTCCAGCAGTAGGAGGGAAGGGGCAAAGGCGCCCGGCATAGGGGGGGGGGGGAAGGGTTAATGGAGGCGTTGCATGTATTTATTTTGTTTGTAGCTTCTGCGCCATTCACCCTCCCCTCTTCCCCTCCCTTGCTCCTTGAGCCCCCCGTCCTCGGGAGGGGGAGAGCACGAATTGTCTTAGTCCCCCGTCTGAGAACAGGGAGTGGGAGAGGGTAGGGGCAGGGGGAGTGGGGCGCCAAGAAGTGCAAGAAAAGTCTTTTTAATAAAAACTCGACAAAGTCTTACACTTGACACTTGCAACGGCACCCTCAGGTTGCCACAGCATCCGGCCCACTCGACGGTCGTACACTTGAGCACTGAAAACTAGGAGCACCGTGCCCCAGCACGACCCTGCGGCGAATGGTACTGCCCCCGTGGTCATGTGTGCTAGGAGGACAAGAGCCTCGCTACCCCGACGGCGTCCTGTCTGTGCCATAGCTAGGCCACCGTGCGCAAGGTTAGAAAAATATGAAAAAAGGACAAAAAAATTGCCCGACAACAAGAAAAACAGACGGGGAGGGGGAAAAGAAAGGGGGAAGGAGGGAGGAAGAGGAAGGGGGGAAGCAGGGGGCGGGGTGTGATCCCTCTCGTCCCTCCGTTCCCCCTGTCCACTGCTATCTCCCGTCGTCCCATGTTTGCGCGTGCAAACGCGTTCCAAAAAAAAATTCTTTTCCACTTTTCATATTTTTCCTATTTCCGCAGATCTTGCAGAGGGAAGAGGCAGGGGGGCGCTTCGCCGGTGTACAAAAAAAATTGAAAAGAAATCCCTGACAAAGTTTTAATATTGGCACTGAGAACAGGGAGCGGGAGAGGGACAGGGCAGGGGCCGCGCCAAGAAAACGTAATGTACGCTGAATTACAGTTCGACGGTCGTACACTCGGGCACTGAAAACTAAGAGCAGAGCACCGTGCTCCAGCACGACCTGCGGCGAATGGATGGGCGGTGGTCATGTGTGCCAGGAGGACAAGAGCCCCTCGCTTACCCCGACGGCTTCTTGTCCGTGCCATAGCTCGGCCACCGTGCGCAATGTCAGAAAAATATGAAAGGAGGGAAGGGGGGGGGGGGAGAGTATGAATTGTTTAGTCCCTCGTCTGAGGATCGGGAGCTAGAGGGAAGGGGAGGGTAGGGGCGCGCTAAGAATGTACAAGAAAAATAACACGAAAAGAAATTACTAAAAGAAAAAATTTTAAACTTGGCACTGAGAACGTGTACAGGGAGGGGCGGGGTGTGCTCTCCATCCCCGTCCCCTCTCTCGTCCCTCTGTTCCCCCTTGTCCCCCTGCTATCCCCACCCCCTCCTCTCGTCCCTTGTTTGCGCGTGCAGACGCGTTCCGAAGAAAACTTTCTTTTCCACTTTTCATATTTTCCTATTTCCGCAGATCTTGCGCACCTTGCTCGAGCACGACCCTGCGGCGGATGGATGGGCGGTGGTCGCTGTGTCAGGTGGACAAGGGCCTCACGACCCCCGACGGCGCCTTGTCCGTGCCATGGGAGAAGCACGAATTGTCTTTTTCGCCCCCCGTCTGAGAGCAGGGAGTGGGAGAGGGAAGGGGGAGGGCGCGCCAAGAAAGTGCAAAAAAGAATACGCTGAATTGAAGCCCGACTGTCTTACACTTGGCACTGAGAACCTAGGAGAGGGAAAGAGAAAGGGCAGGGGGGCGTTAAGAATTTACAAAAAAAAAATAATAAAAATTTTTTGACAAAGCTTTGATCTTGGCATCTCCCTCTCTACAACCTTTCTTGCTGTCGGGGATTTCTTTTTTTGCCGTATCCATTTTTGTACGCATTTTCCAATAGAGATTACTTCCCACTTGTCCATATTGACACGGCCCGGCCCCGCCGACTTTTACTAAAGGAAAAAAGTACAGAATGTTAGTTTTTTACATCTTGCGCACTGTGCTCCAGCGCAGCTCTGCGGCGGATGGACGGGCGGTGGTCAATGTAGCAGGTGGACAAGGGCCTCACAATCCCGACGGCGTCCTGTCCGTGCCATGGCTCGGCCACCGTGCGCAAGGTCAGAAAAATATGAAAAATATGAAAAGAGGAAAAAAAATTTTTTTTTTGCCACACGGAAGGGGAGCCGATAGGTTTTCCGGGGAAACACACACCAAACAATTTGGCGACAAATTTCATTTGAGAAACGAGAAAGAGAAAAATTCAGTTCGCAAAGGCACCACCTTCCCTGTTCTTTGAGCCCCCCGGGCTCAGGGGGCTCAAATGGGAGAGAAGAAAAAAAATGGGGGGGCACCCCCCCCCACACACAACCTGTCCCTTGTCTTCCTTCTTTCTCCATGAGCCCCCTGAGCCCAGGGGGCTCAAAGAACAGGGAAAGGGGGGAGGGGAAGGGCACAGAAGCTACAAAAAAATGTAGTTAAAAAAATCCCCAACAAAGTCTTGCATTTGATAGAGAGAGCTGGGGAAGGGCACTGGGCCGTGCTGCGCGCAGACACGCAGGATCGATGCGTACATGGCCAGGACCAGAGACTCGAAGGCTGAGCAGGAAACTTCGTAAAATACTGGGTGCTCTGAAAATGTTGTTGCAACACGTGGCCGTGGCTGCCCCCCGCCGAGTTTGGAGCAGCGGCCTGGCTGCTAGCCATCGCCAGCGCCGTTTGACAGCCTGGGCAGCGAGGGATACAGCCAGCGCGCGCGCCCCTGCCTTCAGCTCAGGGCTATGTTGCTGGTGATCAGCAAGCCGCCCACCGAGCACGGGCGGCTCTCAGCACCTCGAGCCAAAACCAGGCGTGGACGGAGCAGCCGAGCTGCTCAAGCCAGACATAGCCCAGTACGTGCCCTGCTGGCCAAGCAGAGGCCGGCAGGGCCCGCGTGAGGGTCACGTCTGGGTGCAAGGCCTGAAACCCGCGCAAGATCTGTAATTAAACCCTTAACCCGCTGAGGGCATGCGCGCCACAAGCAGGAAGAATGAAAAAAAAAATTTAAAAAAAAATCCTTGACAAAGTTTTAATCCTGGTACTGCGAACTAGTTCAGTGGAAAAGTGTAAGACCGTCGAGCTTTAATTCATCGTATTCTTTTTTCGCACTTTCTGACCGCCGCCACCAGGCGCAAAACGCGCCCAATTTGGTACCAAAATGGACCGGCCGGCCCGCTCTTTTGCAAAGGGAATAAGGTTCTGTGCGTCTCCCCGGGAAAACGTGCACGAACTTTGGGAGAGAGAGAAAGAGATGGAAGGGAGGAAGAGGAGAGAGAGAGAGAAGGGGGGAGGGGAGGAGGGGGGGGCACTCCCCTCTCCCTCTCGCTCTCCCCTTTTCCCCCTCTGTTCCCTCCCCCCCCCCCTCTCCCCTTTCTCTCCCCTTCCCTTTCCCCCCCCCCCTCCCTCCCTCTCCTCTTTCCCCTCATTGAATGGTAGCAAAAACTTTTGTCAACAAGTTCTTTGTGTACAGCCTCCCGGAAAAACGTTTTGTCCACAATAGACGACGCGCCCTGTCAAATTAACGCAAAATTACACGCGTTTTGCGTCGGGCTCGCGTTTCTCTTTTGTGATACGGCCACAAAAGGCAGCACTTTCCGGGTTTTTCGGCAAAGTCATCCCCCCGTCTAGAAATAAGAATGTGCGATTTTTTTATAAAAGCTCGACAGAGTCTTACACTTGACACTGAAAACTAGGGAGAAAGGGGCGCTTCCCCTTATTTTTTGTTCCTCCTCCCTCCCTCTCTTTCCCCTTGCTCCACTGTCACAGTCGGGCCGTGCTGCCCGCAAGCAGCCCTCGGTCGCACGCCGGGCAAAAATAAGTAAACTTTTTTGGAGCCCCCAGAGGGGGAGAGCGCCCCCCCCTCGCTTTTCTTTTCTTCCCCCTCTCTGACCCCCCTGAGCCCGGGGGGCTCAAAGAGCAGGGGCAGAATTGCAACAAAAACTAAGCAGATTCCACTGAGCCCATTGCGGGGGCACTCCCCCCGTATTTTCAAATCCTTTCTGCCACCCTCCCCTCACCCCTCTTACCGACGGGGGGAAGGAGGAGGGAAAGACAGATTGATCCTCCCCGACCCCTTCCTCTCTTAGTTTTTCAGTGCCGAAGATTAAAACTTTGTCAAGGATTTCGTTTTATCAATTTTTTTTACATTCTTAGCGCGCCCCTCCCCCTCCCTCTTTTCATATTTTTCTGATCTTGCGCACGGTGGCCGAGCCATGGCACGGACAGGACGCCGTCTGGGCAGTGAGGCCTTTGTCCTCCTAGCACATTGACCACCGCCCATCCATCCGCAGCAGGGTCGTGCCGGAGCACGGTGCGCAAGATCTGCGGAAGTAGGAAAAATATGAAAAGTGGAAAAGATTTTTTTTTTGGAATGCGTTTGCACGCGCAAACAAGGGACGAAGGGAGGGGGGGGATAGCAGGGAATAAGGGGAACAGAGGGACGAGAGGGGGGAGAGCACACCCCGCCCCTCCCTGTACACGTTCTCAGACGTGGGGTGGGGGCAAGACAAATCGTGCTTGATCCTTCCCTCTTCCTCTCTTAGTTCTCAGTGCCAAAATTAAAATTTTGTCAGTAGTTTTTTTATTACTTTTTTCTTGTACATTCCTAGCGCGCCCCTACCCTCCCTTCCCCTGCTTCTTCTTCTCTCCCCTCTACTCCTTCCCACCCCCCTGAGCCCGGGGGCTCAAAGAGCAGGGGGCAGAATTGCAACAAAACTAAGATGATTCCACTAAGCCCG
>WBZZ01003383.1:17500-22500 GCA_019918135.1 Paulinella micropora
TTCTTCTTCTTCTTCTTCTTCTTCTTCTTCTTCTTCTCCTCCTCCTCCTCCTCCTCCTACTTCTTCTTCTTCTTCTTCTTCTTCTTCTTCTTCTTCTTCTTCTTCTTCTTCTTCTCCTCCTCCTCCTTCTTCTCCTTCTTCTTCTTCTCCTTGGACTACTACTACTACTACTACTACTACTACTACTACTACTACTACTACTACTACTACTACTACTGCTGCTGCTGCTGCTGCTTCTTCTTCTGCTATAGCTACTTCTCCTCTTGCGCCTGCTGCTGCCATTTCTGTAACTGCTGTTGGTATTGCAGCCTCTACTACTCCTGGCTTTAATAAATCTTTTGATGATTTTTTTGTTCCTCTTTCTCAACGAGAGCGTAAACATCAATCGCTTATCGAACAGCTCCTTGCTCTTGTTTCCCCTGACGGAGGTAGAAGACCACTGGCAGCTCATGTTACCTGTCGGAGGTAGAAGACCAGCTTATTGTTACTCCTGGTTTAGATACGTTCATTGTGTTTGAGTGGGTAGATTACGACGGTGACAGAAAGAAGAGAGTGAGAAGTAAATAGAGGAATAGGAAAGTGAAAAATTTCAGCTTGGGGAAGGTAACTAAGGTGGACGTTGATGGCGATGATCCAAATGTTGACTCAGTAGTCCTTGTTAACGTTTGGGGCCATCCATCAGGTTCAAACCAGTATACGGGGAAGTATCTACCGGCTTGGTTGCATGGTCGAGAAGAAAAGCAATCCATAAACGATCCAAGCACAGAGAATAAAGAATTCAAAGCTTGGGAGAAAGACGTGTTGGCGTCGCACATCATCTCACTCGATATCTGCATGCAACCGTCAGGTGAAAGTGAGGTGTCATCCTTACAAATCGCATCGACCGATCAAGAACACATCAAAAAAGATTTAACTCGGACGATATAATTTTATTTGAAATGTAATTACCTTTAATACTGAGTAACTGTGTTTTCAAAGCCCTGACATAAATAAATTTGAATTTATTAAACTCAAAATTTTATTTGCTGAAATATTAATATTAATATGATCAACTTAAAATCAAAATTTTTGTTTTAGACTCTTGAATAGTTCGAGCCGTGAGTTTGGCAGTTTGGCCACCAAATGACACAGATTTTAATCAGGCATCGCCTCTGTCATTGATACAATAGATAGATACATTGGCTGATAGATGAATGATACAATAGATACCTGATTCAGAGTAATAAATTGTGGTTGCTGAATGAGCGGCTAGCCTGGCTCCGACTGAGTCCACAGACGGTCACGGTTTTGAAGCAACTGAGTGCGAGACACTTCGGAATACTCCCAACACCCAGTCTGGACAAAACGTGCAAACATAGACAAGTTTCAAGTCAGAACACACAGAGCGCACAAAGCCGGCTTATAAACAGCTATGACATACCCAAACTTGAAAGCCACCAACACCACTACTACCGCCAATCACAACGACAATCTAATAATTTGTGACGAGCAGCAGCAGTACCACCACCACCACTAAGTAGAAGGGCTACAATAATAAAAATAGGCATTCTCAGTTTGAAGCGAATTTTCGACGCGCACCTTAACACTGTAATAATATTAATAATATCAATCATAAGAATTGTAATAATAATAATAATAATAATAATAGTGCTTCTCTGTCAATGGCTGATGCATTTCTGCACATGCGCCTCCATCGTCTCACCCGTGAGGGGAGTACGAAGAATTGACGATAAGCTCTAATGACACCCCCGCAAGGGCAGTTCCAACACTTCCAGACGGGCCGGTATGTTCAATGAAAATACTGGGAAATGGACCGGTATGTTCAATGAAAATACTGGTGGCACCGACGGGAATCGAACTGGCGACAGGGCCCAGATGGTAGAACTTGACCACTGGGCTATCACGGTGTCCAATAATAATAATAATAATAATAATAATAATAATAATAATAATAATAATAATAATAATAATAGTAGTAGTAGTAGTAATAGTAGTAGTAGTAGTAATAGTAGTGGTAGTAGTAGTAGTAGTAGTAGTAGTAGTAGTAGTAGTAGTACTAGTAATAATGATAATAATAATAATAATAATAATAATAATAATAGTAATAATAATAATAATAATAGTGCTTCTCTGCCAATGGCTGATGCATTTCTGCACATGCGCCTCCATCGTCTCACCCGTGAGGGGAGTACGAAGAATTGACGATAAGCTCTAATGACACCCCCGCAAGGGCAGTTCCAACACTTCCAGACGGACCGGTATGTTCAATGAAAATACTGGTCCAGACGGAGCGGTATGTTCAATGAAAATACTGGTGGCACCGACGGGAATCGAACTGGCGACAGGGCCCAGATGGTAGAACTTGACCACTGGGCTATCACGGTGTCCACAATAATAATAATAATAATAATAATAATAATGCAATAATAATAATAATACCAATCAGGAATAATAATAATAATAGTAATGATAATAATAATAATAATAATAATGATAGTAATAATAGTGTATCTCCTGCCGATTGCTGAGCCAAAAGGCCATGTGCATCCAGTCCTCCATTCCATAAGGAAAGTCTCCACACCAATCGGTGGAATAAAGGAAGTGACGGCATAGAACATTACTCTAGGAGCTTTATACCAATCAGCCCATGGAAAGGACCGATGGCCTATGTACTCCCTAGATAGTAATAATAATAATAATAATAATAATAGGTAGATGCTGGGGAGGAGGGTCGTTGCGCGCGTAAAAGATCTTAAACTCCGCATATGCTGGTTGATAGCCCAGGACCCAGCAGACACCAGATTGTTACGGGTGGGGTTTCGAGGCAGCTCTAGCAACCGCGCTTGGTGTATGCACTTGCACATTCGGTGACGTCTTGCAAGAGGTTGCTGGGACTGCGGAATAACCTCGGCTTAGTGCAGTCTTGCCCTCAGGAGCTCCATCGGTGGCCCCGATCATCAGGCGAGAGACTGACACGGGGGGGTGGAGGACCTCGAACAAGGGTATTGGAGGCTTATGTCCGTTGAGGATATGCCATTAGCTGCATCAGTACGCCTCAGATATAGTAAATCTGCCTTGGAGTGTTGACTGTGACATATTTGAGGGAAATCCCGATGAAAAAACCTAGTCACACTTGCTAAACAGAGTTCCAGCCCAATGGCCTCAAGGCGTTAAACTGTGACGCCAACTCATAACCTTTTGGTGGTAGATGCTGGGGAGGAGGGTCGTTGCGCGCGTAAAAGATCTTAAACTCCGCATATGCTGGTTGATAGCCCAGGACCCAGCAGACACCAGATTGTTACGGGTGGGGTTTCGAGGCAGCTCTAGCAACCGCGCTTGGTGTATGCACTTGCACATTCGGTGACGTCTTGCAAGAGGTTGCTGGGACTGCGGAATAACCTCGGCTTAGTGCAGTCTTGCCCTCAGGAGCTCCATCGGTGGCCCCGATCATCAGGCGAGAGACTGACACGGGGGGGTGGAGGACCTCGAACAAGGGTATTGGAGGCTTATGTCCGTTGAGGATATGCCATTAGCTGCATCAGTACGCCTCAGATATAGTAAATAATAATAATAATAATAATAGTGCTTCTCTGTCAATGGTTGATGCATTTCTGCACATGCGCCTCCATCGTCTCACCCGTGAGGGGAGTACGAAGAATTGACGATAAGCTCTAATGACACCCCCGCAAGGGCAGTTCCAACACTTCCAGACGGGCCGGTATGTTCAATGAAAATACTGGTGGCACCGACGGGAATCGAACTGGCGACAGGGTAATAATAATAATAATAATAATAATAATAATAATAATAATAATAATAATAATAATAATAATAATAATAACAATAATAATAGTGCTTCTCAGTCAATGGCGAATGCATTTCTGCACATGTGCCTCCACCGTCTCACCCGCGAGGGGAGTACGAAGATTTGACGATAGGCTCTACTGACACCCCCGCAAAGCAGCTCCAAGCCTTCCAGACATACCAATACTTTCAAAGAAAATATCCTTTGAAAATACTGGCACCGACGGGAATCGAACTGGCGACAGGTCCCAGATGGTAGACCTTAACCACTGGGCTATCGCGGTGCCACTAACAATAATAATAATAACAATAATAATAATAATAATAATAATAATAATAATAATAATAATAATAATTTATCACTTCCCTTCTACAGTCTTATGGTTCCCACACTCATCTCTACGAATGGCAAGTATTCTATTATTAAAAGTTGATTGGTGAAATAATAATAATAATAATAATAATAATAATAATAATAATAATAATAATAATAATGATGATGATGATGATGATAATAATAATAATAATAATAATAACAACAACAACAACAACAACAAAAGCAACAATAATAATAATAATACTATATCTGAGGCGTACTGATGCAGCTAATGGCATATCCTCAACGGACATAAGCCTCCAATACCCTTGTTCGAGGTCCTCCACCCCCCCGTGTCAGTCTCTCGCCTGATGATCGGGGCCACCGATGGAGCTCCTGAGGGCAAGACTGCACTAAGCCGAGGTTATTCCGCAGTCCCAGCAACCTCTTGCAAGACGTCACCGAATGTGCAAGTGCATACACCAAGCGCGGTTGCTAGAGCTGCCTCGAAACCCCACCCATAACAATCTGGTGTCTGCTGGGTCCTGGGCTATCAACCAGCATATGCGGAGTTTAAGATCTTTTACGCGCGCAACGACCCTCCTCCCCAGCATCTACCACCAAAGGGTTATGAGTTGGCGTCACAGTTTAACGCCTTGAGGCCATTGGGCTGGAACTCTGTTTAGCAAGTGTGACTAGGATTAATAATAATAATAATAATAATAATAATAATAATAATAATAATAATAGTGCTTCTCTGTCAATGGCTGATGCATTTCTGCACATGCGCCTCCATCGTCTCACCCGTGAGGGGAGTACGAAGAATTGACGATAAGCTCTAATGACACCCCCGCAAGGGCAGTTCCAACACTTCCAGACG
>WBZZ01003383.1:35000-50000 GCA_019918135.1 Paulinella micropora
CACGTACATATATACATACATACACACACATACACATTGATTTGCAAGTGCTTGCCCGACAAGCATGCGTCTACATTATACATAATATACCAAGCAGACACACCTACGTCTTGAAGTATAGACGCATGATACCAGCGAACGTGATGACGATCGAGGGCACATTCAGTTGGACCATGTCAGGGCGTTCCAAACTGGGGTCGCAAGCATCAGGGTCTAAGTAACCATCTACAGTAAAGGCAGCAGGCATAGTCCGTACTACTAACTACGATTCGCCCCCTAGCTAGGCTGAGTGGGGAATGCATGCCATGAGGAGCTCCTAGTTCTTTAAGTGCAATCAGCAACGACTTTTACGCTTCGTTCTCAGCTATTTGTTGTTATCGTTATGCAGTAACTACTTTGAAATCTTTCATCAAGAGCTTTCCAACGAGCCATGACACAGGCTTTGAGCTCAAGGATCGGCTGAACGTAGCGCTTTAAGTCCTTGTTCTGTACTTACGAACTAGAAACTTCTCATGCGTGACAAAACCAACCTCCTTTTGAAAGCTTATATCAAGATGGGAAGGTCTGCCTTGACTGATATCTCTTGAAGACATTTGCTTCAGCTTTGCTTGTTTGTTTGTTGTTCGAGAGACCTGCTTGCTGCTGTCCATTCGAGGTGAGCGCGCAGACCCAGTCGAGGTAGTCCGTCCCCTTCACCAAGTGCAGCAAACCAGGGTCCAACGCTGTCCAAGCACAGTCAAACAGCAACAACCAGATTTATGTTTGGCTCCCTGCCAACAGCAACAACAAGCATCCGCTCCCGCCTCCTCGTTGCCTGCGTTGTGTACCTCTGATGATATATTGGAAAGAAAAGGCCTGGCCAAGGAAAAGTCGCAGTTATGCATGTGAGGAGATGGAGCGATGGACGGGGGAAGAAAAGCCCACAATTCACGGGTGAGCCAAATTTGTGCACAAACTTGACAACACTTTGAAAATTAGACAGAGAGAGAAAGAGAGAGAGAGAGAAAGAGAGAGAGAGAGAGAGAGATAGAGAGAGAGATAGAGAGATAGAGAGAGAGAGACGAAAATTACAGAGAGAGAGAGAGAGAGAGGGGGGGGGGGAGAGAGAGAGAGAGAGAGAGAGAGAGAGGAGGGAAGGAGAGAGAGGAAGAGAGAGAGAGAGAGAGAGAGAGAGGAGAGACCCGACGTGGAGACAGGGAAGCCTGCTCCGATACTGTAACTGTCTCCGATCTCTGCACAGCGCGCAGCAAATTGCTAACCGTAGAGAATACCAAGTCGTCAACCGGGAAATAACACATTTTCCTTCAAGCTAGGAATTTCCGTGTTTGCGGTCGACCGACGAAACGGTAGAGGCATGCAATAACATGGCAAAGTGGGTAAGTAACAAAACAAACAAACAAACAAACCAGCCAACCAACGAACCTGAGCCATCGTTGCGTTGGGTGGTGGCCGTGGTCATGAGAGCGGATTTGATGCCGGCCGGGGACCAGTCTGGATGCACACCCTTGAGGAATGCGGCCAGTCCTGCACGCGTTACACACAGGATATCACTAAGAAACTAACACACAAGAACATACAAAAAAAACGAGACACCCAGCAGTGCCTCCTAAATAATAATGATAATAATAATAATAATAATAATAATAATAATAATAATAATAATAATAATAATAATAATAGTAATAGTAATAATAATAGTGCTTCTCTGTCAATGGCTGATGCATTTCTGCACATGTGCCTCCATCGTCTCACCCGTGAGGGGAGTACGAAGAATTGACGATAAGCTCTAATGACACCCCCGCAAGGGCAGTTCCAACACTTCCAGACGGGCCGGTATGTTCAATGAAAATACTGGTCCAGAAATAGACCGGTATGTTCAATGAAAATACTGGTGGCACCGACGGGAATCGAACTGGCGACAGGGCCCAGATGGTAGAACTTGACCACTGCGCTATCACGGTGTCCAATAATAGTAATAATAATAATAATAATAATAATAATATTATAATAATAATAATAATAATAATAATAATAATAATAAAACAATGATAACAATAATAATAATAATAGTGCTTCTCTGTCAATGGCTGATGCATTTCTGTACATGCGCCTCCATCGTCTCACCCGTGAGGGGAGTACGAAGAATTGACGATAGGCTCTAATGACACCCCCGCAAGGGCAGTTCCAACACTTCCAGACGGTATGTTCAATGAAAATACTGGTGGCACCGACGGGAATCGAACTGGCGACAGGGCCCAGATGGTAGAACTTGACCACTGGGCTATCACGGTGTCCAAATAATAATAATAATAATAATAATAATAATAATAATAATAATAATAATAATAAAAGTATGTACTTTTCAAGAGCCACAACCAAAAAAAAAAAAAAAAAAAAAAAAAAAAAAAAAAAAAAAAACTGGCTGAGCGAGCAAGAATTCTGGTGGGCGGAAAAAAAAAAAAAAAAAAAAAAACCGCAGTTCTGATTGCATCAGGAAGCCCTGCTACTGCTGCTGGGGCCGTAAAAAAATGGACATGACATCAGATATATTGAAAAAATGGCACGTGCGTCAAAAAATAGTGTCGTAGAGGAGCAAAATATCCCTCCCAACATGTATCCATGTACAACATTACAACGCTTCAAGAGGCCTTGTGTCTTGGTGATATTTTCGTTGACAGAGAGGGAGAGGAGGAGGCCGGGGGGGGGGGGGGCAATAGCGCACACACACCATCACATACGTATGTACACAGTTTTAGTCTCCATCCCAGCAATATCAACATCGTACCCATACATACTGGCGCATAATATCATGTCCAAGATCCATATGTATTAAGATCTCAAGTATCTATGTTGCCTCTGCAGACATTGCTTTTTTCTTTTCTTTTCTTTTCTTTTCTTTTCTTTTCTTGTCTTTTCTTTTCTTTTCTTTTCTTTCTTTCTTTCTTTCTTTCTTTTTTTTTTTTTTTTTTTTTTTTTTTTTTTTTTCCTCCAATCTACCTGCGATGTGTGGGCTGGAGAAAGAGGTTCCTATCGCAAAGGTGAAATTTCCCCCTCCGTAGCCGACGGGCGAGTAAGGAGCCAGCACCTCCACACCTAAAACGGAAACGCATCTACACATCTCCTTGGTTCCGCTACCGACGGGGTTGTGTCCTGAAAGCGCCAAATTTTATAAGGCAAGCACAGGTGACGTGTTTTGCGGGCCAAGACGGCGTGAGGAGCACCAAAATGCGCAAAATTAGGCGAGCAATTCACCCAAGGTGTCAGGCTGAATCCAACAGCCTTGGGGTAGCCGAGGCAGTCCGCATAAGGCTCGCCCACAACACTCGTGAACTTTGCTTGACACATCATATGCATTTTCCATTCCCCCAAAACCGGAAATTTTCCTGGGAAATAGGTTGTGAAAGATTTTCCCCGCGAAGCGGACCTGGCCCTATGATGTCAGGCTTAAGATTGAAACCTTGGCCCAGCAGAGGCGGGCCGCGCGCGGAGAAATACGCCACCTGACGCGAGGGAAGGGAAGGGAAGGAGAGAGGAAGAGAGAGCAGTTACAGCGAGTTCAGATGAAAATGGGTGGACAGGAAAGAGGAGAAAGAGCAAGCGCGCGCGCAAGAGAGAGAGAGAGAGAGAGAGAGAGAGAGAGAGAGAGAGAGAGAGAGTGAGAGAGAGAGAGAGCACGCAAGTGCGCTGCTTGTGATCTGGGGAAATTTCTCTCGACCGCCACCGGCAGTAATGATACAATAGTGATAACAACAACAACAACAGCAACAGCAACAACAACAACAACAACAACAACAACAACAATGATGGTGATAATAACAATAATAATAATAATAATAATAATAATAATAATAATAGTGCTTCTCTGTCAATGGCTGATGCATTTCTGCACATGCGCCTCCATCGTCTCACCCGTGAGGGGAGTACGAAGAATTGACGATAAGCTCTAATGACACCCCCGCAAGGGCAGTTCCAACACTTCCAGACGGGGGCCGGTATGTTCAATGAAAATACTGGTCCAGACGGATCGGTATGTTCAATGAAAATACTGGTGGCACCGACGGGAATCGAACTGGTGACAGGGCCCAGATGGTAGAACTTGACCACTGGGCTATCACGGTGTCCAAATGAAAATACTGGTGGCACCGACGGGAATCGAACTGGTGACAGGGCCCAGATGGTAGAACTTGACCACTGGGCTATCACGGTGTCCATAATAATAATAATAATAATAATAATAATAATAATAATAATAATAATAATAATAATAATAATAATAATAATAGTGCTTCTCTGTCAATGGCTGATGCAAATCTGCACATGCGCCTCCATCGTCTCACCCGTGAGGGGAGTACGAAGAATTGACGATAGGCTCTAATGACACCCCCGCACGGGCAGTTCCAACACTTCCAGACGGACCGGTATGTTCAATGAAAGTACTGGTGGCACCGACGGGAATCGAACTGGCGACAGGGCCCAGATGGTAGAACTTGACCACTGGGCTATCACGGTGTCCATCAATAATAATAATAATAATAATAATAATAATAATAATAATAGTGCTTCTCTGTCAATGGCTGATGCATTTCTGCACATGCGCCTCCATCGTCTCACCCGTGAGGGGAGTACGAAGAATTGACGATAAGCTCTAATGACACCCCCGCAAGGGCAGTTCCAACACTTCCAGACGGGCCGGTATGTTCAATGAAAATACTGGTCCAGAAATAGACCGATATGTTCAATGAAAATACTGGTGGCTCCGACGGGAATCGAACTGGCGACAGGGCCCAGATGGTAGAACTTGACCACTGGGCTATCACGGTGTCCAATAATAATAATAATAATAATAATAATAATAATAATAATAATAATAATAATAATAATAATAATAATAGTAATAACTAGGGGCTGCGCCAACACCTGAAAGGATGTCGCGCACCCCCCCCCCCCCCCCCCCCCCCCCCCCCCCCCCCCCACTGGGCTATCACGGTGTCCATCAATAATAATAATAATAATAATAATAATAATAATAATAATAATAATAATAATAATAATAATAATAATAATAATAATAACTAGGGGCTGCGCCAACACCTGAAAGGATGTCGCGCACCCCCCCCCCCCCCCCCTCTCCTCCTCTCCTCTCCCAAGGTCGCTTTACCTCTCATTCTCACAAGCACAACTTTTAAAGCCTTGGAACAATCTCAGCCATTCATTTTGGCACTACTTTATCATTACATTCGACATTCATAGTTCCAACGCTATCCCTAAAAAAGAGCTCGTGTCAAGCTTGCGAAACGCAAAGAATCAGCCTCTAAGCCCCTCTAGCACAACTCTTAGAGCCTTGGAGCATTCTCAGCCATTCATTTTGGCACTACTTTGTCAGAATCTTCGTAAATCCCTATTTCAACTGGTTTAATACCTAGAGCGCGTCCTGAGGTTGTGAAAACCAAAAAATCAACCTCTCAACTCTTCTGGCACAACTTGGGAGCCTTGGAGCATTCTCAGCCATTCATTTTGATGCTGTCAAATCGATATGGTTACTTACAATAACTGGGCTGGGTAGGCCCCCCCCCCCCTCCCCCTTTCCACAGTCGACAGGGTACGTTCAATTGCAGGAGGTATCCGGCATAAACACTGCTGGCACAACTCTTAGATCCTTGGAGCATTCTCAGCCATTCATTTTTGTTCCGACAAATTCGCTTCGGGTACGTACAAACGGAACTTGGGTTCCCGGGTGGGCCCCCCGGACCCCCCGCCTCCCCCCCCCCCCCCCTTTCCCGTTAAATTGCAGGAGGCACCGCCAGGTACTCCCAAAAACCCAAGCAATTTCGGCATTCAGGACACTCCCCTTACGCAATTATTTGCGTGAATTTCTGGGGCTAGCCGCCCTGCAAATATGAGCTCCTAACTCCTCCTGGCTCCCACAAACCATGATTTATTTCGACGGGTGCAGAAAATAGGCTTAAAAAAATTAAAATAAAAAAAAATTAAAAATTAAAAAAATTATTTAAAAAAAATTAAAAAAAAAAAAAAACAGGAATTTTGATTCAAGACACTCCCTCAACGCAAATATTTGTGTGAATTCAAAAAAAAAATCATATTAGCATCAACATCGAGTATGGGGCTAGCTACCTGCAAATTTGAGCTTCCAACTCCTCCTGGTTCCCATAAACCATGATTTATTGTGACAGGGGTGCGGAAATGTTGAATGTGTGTGTGTGTGGGGGGGGGCATTTCCATTTCCCCTCCCCCCAAACCCCCCAACCCCCTACTCCCAACACCTTTCAGGGATAATAATAATAATCGTGCAAGAATATCAAGCAATCGTAAACTTACTTCTGGCGCAACAGCATCGTTCAGGGAATATGCGCCCAATCGTGCCGTGGCTCCTTGCTATATACACATACATATACATATGTATATACATATACATATACATATACATATACATATACATATACATATACATATACATATACATATACATATACATGTATACATATACATATACATATACATATACATATACATATACATATACATATACATATACATATACATATACATATACATATACATATACTTATACATATACTTATACGTGTACATATACATATACATATACATATACATATACATATACATATATATACAGATGCATATACATGTACATATACATATACATATACATATACATATACACTGATATACATATACATATACATATACCCGCTCCGCGTATCTGATGATCGCGTCGGCGTAGCTCTGACCCAGCGCAACACTCGGGACCTATGTAAATAACAATCATGATATAATAATAATAATGATAATAATAATAATAATAGTGCTTCTCTGTCAATGGCTGATGCATTTCTGCACATGCGCCTCCATCGTCTCACCCGTGAGGGGAGTACGAAGAATTGACGATAAGCTCTAATGACACCCCCGCAAGGGCAGTTCCAACACTTCCAGACGGGCCGGTATGTTCAATGAAAATACTGGTCCAGAAATAGACCGGTATGTTCAATGAAAATACTGGTGGCACCGACGGGAATCGAACTGGCGACAGGGCCCAGATGGTAGAACTTGACCACTGGGCTATCACGGTGTCCAGAATAATAATAATAATAATAATAATAATAATAATAATAATAATAATAATAATAATAATAATAATAATAGTAATAACAATAATCATCATCATCATAGTAATAATAATAATAATAATAATAATAATAATAATAATAATAATAATAATAATAATAGTAATAATAATAATAATAATATAATAATAATAATGATAATAATATATATATTGATCTGTCATGGCTGAGCCCGAGGGCCATGCGCCTCCATCCCTCGACCCAACAGGGACTACAGTGAGTATGTTGGGGAGGAAAGAGTGACTCTAACCATCCTGCATAGAAGGCCCCAAAAGGAAATCCCTACTACCCGCACAGTGTCGGGTACCTTGCAGGAAATCAACTACAAATGATTGATCTTCCCCGCGTGAGAGCTCCACGAGACTGGGTAGGTCCCGCATGGAGGTACTCACAGGGGTAGCAGACATTTCATGCGGTCTGCCAGCGCATGAGGACGTTTTGTGGTAAGTATCTGGGACGCCTCGAAACCCGTCACCACCCCTAGATCGCGGAATGTAAATACCCCTTTGATCCCACGTGGTGTATGTCTTATAAAAAACAACACAACGACATGGCCTCGGAACCAACGCAACAACATAGCCTCGGAACCCACATCGACATAGCCTCGGAACCCACACAACAACAGAGCCTCGGAACCAACACAACTACATAGCCTCGGAACCAACACAACAACATAGCCTCGGAGCCAACACAACGACATAGCCTCGAAACCAGTGGGAAGAGGCCCAACCACCTCCTCTTCCCGTGGGGTGCCATACTGTGCACCCCTCCATAATGATAATAATAATAATAATAATAGTGTATCTCCTGCCAATTGCTGAGCCAAAAGGCCATGTGCATCCAGTCCTCCATTCCATAAGGAAAGTCTCCACACCAATCGGTGGAATAAAGGAAGTGACGGCATAGAACATTACTCTAGGAGCTTTATACCAATCAGCCCATGGAAAGGAAATAATAATAATAATAATAATAATAATAATAATAATAATAATAGTGCTTCTCTGTCAATGGCTGATGCATTTCTGCACATGCGCCTCCATCGTCTCACCCGTGAGGGGAGTACGAAGAATTGACGATAAGCTCTAATGACACCCCCGCAAGGGCAGTTCCAACACTTCCAGACGGGCCGGTATGTTCAATGAAAATACTGGTCCAGAAATAGACCGGTATGTTCAATGAAAATACTGGTGGCACCGACGGGAATCGAACTGGCGACAGGGCCCAGATGGTAGAACTTGACCACTGGGCTATCACGGTGTCCAATAATAATAATAATAATAATAATAATAATAATAGTGCTTCTCTGTCAATGGCTGATGCAAATCTGCACATGCGCCTCCATCGTCTCACCCGTGAGGGAGTACGAAGAATTGACGATAGGCTCTAATGACACCCCCGCAAGGGCAGTTCCAACACTTCCAGACAACCGGTATGTTCAATGAAAATACTGGTGGCACCGACGGGAATCGAACTGGCGACAGGGCCCAGATGGTAGAACTTGACCACTGGGCTATCACGGTGTCCAATAATAATAATAAGAATAATAATAATAATAATAATAATAATAATAATAATAATAATAATAGTGCTTCTCTGTCAATGGCTGATGCATTTCTGCACATGCGCCTCCATCGTCTCACCCGTGAGGGGAGTACGAAGAATTGACGATAAGCTCTAATGACACCCCCGCAAGGGCAGTTCCAACACTTCCAGACGGGCCGGTATGTTCAATGAAAATACTGGTCCAGAAATAGACCGGTATGTTCAA
Organism: Paulinella micropora; assembly: GCA_019918135.1. Taxonomy (NCBI): domain Eukaryota; phylum Cercozoa; class Imbricatea; order Euglyphida; family Paulinellidae; genus Paulinella; species Paulinella micropora. The sequence continues at coordinate 43,932 of WBZZ01003383.1, forward strand.
TGAAAATACTGGTGGCACCGACGGGAATCGAACTGGCGACAGGGCCCAGATGGTAGAACTTGACCACTGGGCTATCACGGTGTCCATAATAATAATAATAATAATAATAATAATAATAATAATAATAATAATAATAATAATAATAGTGCTTCTCTGTCAATGGCGAATGCATTTCTGCACATGTGCCTCCATCGTCTCACCCGCGAGGGGAGTACGAAGATTTGACGATAGGCTCTACTGACACCCCCGCAAGGCAGCTCCAAGCCTTCCAGACAGACAAATACTTTCAAAGAAAATATCCTTTGAAAATACTGGCACCGACGGGAATCGAACTGGCGACAGGTCCCAGATGGTAGACCTTAACCACTGGGCTATCGCGGTGCCACAATAATAATAATAATAATAATAATAATAATAATAATAATAATAATAATAATAATAATAATAATAATAATAATAATAATAATAGTGCTTCTCTGTCCATGGCTGATGCAAATCTGCACATGCGCCTCCATCGTCTCACCCGTGAGGGGAGTACGAAGAATTGACGATAGGCTCTAATTACACCCCCGCAAGGGCAGTTCCAACACTTCCAGACGGACCGGTATGTTCAATGAAAATACTGGTGGCACCGACGGGAATCGAACTGGCGACAGGGCCCAGATGGTAGAACTTGACCACTGGGCTATCACGGTGTCCAAAATAATAATAATAATAATAATAATAATAATAATAATAATAATAATAATAATAATAATAATAATAATAATAATAATAATAATAACTAGGGGCTGCGCAAACACCTGAAAGGATGGTTTGCGGTGCGCTTCGGGCACCCCCCCCAAGGTCGCTTTTCCTCTTATTCTCACACGCACAACTTTTACAGCCTTGGAGCAATCTCAGCCATTCATTTTGGTGCCGGCAAATTCGCTTCGGATACGTACAATTGCGGGGCTGGGATTCCCCGGGGGAGGGCCCCCCGCCCCCCCCCCCTTTCCACAGTCGACAGGGTACGTTGAATTGCCGGAGGTAACCGACATAAACCCTCCCGGCACAACTCTTAGAGCCTTGGAGCATTCTGAGCCATTAATTTTGGTGCCGGATAATTCGCGTGGAATACGTACAATGGCCGGGCTGGGGTTCCCGGGGGAAGGGCCCCCCCGGACCCCCTCTTCCCCGTCGACAGGGTATGTTCAATTGCCGGAGGTACCAGCAGAATGCAAGTGTAAGCTCTGGTGGCGCAAAAACCTAAAATCTCTTAGTTTTGTGCCACCCGGCACCAAAACTTTTGGATCTCCGAAGAGAGCTCACCGAGAGATGTCGGGTACACCAAACATCAGCCTCAAACTCCCTCTGGTGTGCGAGAACGGCGCCTGGTGGCGCAAAAACTTGAACTTTCTTGTTTTTACGCCACCCGGCATCAAATTTTTATATTTTCGAAGAGAACTCAAAGAATGATACACCAAATATGAGCCGCTAAATCCGTCTGGTACGCGCAAACGGCGCCTGGTGGCACAAAGACCTCAATTGTCTGGTTTGTGTGCCACCTGCGACCAAAACTGGTACGTACAATTGCAGGTCTCGGGTTTCGGGGGGGGGGGGGTCCGCCCCCCCCCACCCTTCCCTGTCGACAGGGTACGTTCAATTGCCGGAGGTACAGGGAAGTACTCCCCCCAACAAAAAAAACAAAAAAAACAAAAAAAAAAAAAAAAAAAAAAAAAAAAAAAAAAAAAAAAAAAGGAATTAAGGACACTCCCCTTACGCAAATATCTGCGTGAATTCCAGAAAAATCACACCAGCATCAACAACGAGTCTGGGGCTAGCCCCTGTCAATGTGAGCTCACAAATCCAGGGACAGGGGGTGCAAAAAAAGGCGAAAGAAACAAGGAATTTTGGCATTCAGGACCCTAACGCAAATATTGCGTCAATTCCAAAAAAAATGTATCAGCATCAACATCGAGTCTGCGGCTAGCCACCCTGCAAATATGAGCTCCCAACTGCTGGTTCCCACAAACCATGATTTATAGGGACAGGGGTGCGGAAATGCGGGTTTGTGTGTGTGTGTGTAGGGGGGGGGGGGGAATTTCCATTTTTCATCTCCCCCCAAACCCCCCACCCCCTACTCCCAACACCTTTCAGGAATAATAATAATAATAATAATAATAATAATAATAATAATAATAATAATGATAATAATAATAATTATGATAATAATAATAACAATAAGAATAATAATAATAGTGCTTCTCTGCCAATGGCTGATGCAAATCTGCACATGCGCCTCCATCGTCTCACCCGTGAGGGGAGTACGAAGAATTGACGATAGGCTCTAATGACACCCCCGCACGGGCAGTTCCAACACTTCCAGACGGACCGGTATGTTCAATGAAGATACTGGTGGCACCGACGGGAATCGAACTGGCGACAGGGCCCAGATGGTAGAACTTGACCACTGGGCTATCACGGTGTCCAATAATAATAATAATAATAATAATAATAATAATAATAATAATAATAATAATAATAATAATAATAATAATAATAATAATAATAATGATAATAATAATATATCTGAGGCGTACTGATGCAGCTAATGGCATATCCTCAACGGACATAAGCCTCCAATACCCTTGTTCGAGGTCCTCCACCCCCCCGTGTCAGTCTCTCGCCTGATGATCGGGGCCACCGATGGAGCTCCTGAGGGCAAGACTGCACTAAGCCGAGGTTATTCCGCAGTCCCAGCAACCTCTTGCAAGACGTCACCGAATGTGCAAGTGCATACACCAAGCGCGGTTGCTAGAGCTGCCTCGAAACCCCACCCATAACAATCTGGTGTCTGCTGGGTCCTGGGCTATCAACCAGCATATGCGGAGTTTAAGATCTTTTACGCGCGCAACGACCCTCCTCCCCAGCATCTACCACCAAAGGGTTATGAGTTGGCGTCACAGTTTAACGCCTTGAGGCCATTGGGCTGGAACTCTGTTTAGCAAGTGTGACTAGGTTTTTTCATCGGGATTTCCCTCAAATATGTCACAGTCAACACTCCAAGGCAGATAATAATAATAATAATAATAATAATAATAATAATAATAATAATAATAATAATGATAATAATAATTATAGTAATAGTAATAATAATAACAATAACAACGATAATAACAATAATAATAACTAGGCTGCGCCAACACCTGAAAGGATGGTTTGCGGTGCGCTTCCCCCCCCCCCCCCCCCCTCGGGCTGGGGTTCCGGGGGGAGAGCCCCCCGGACCCCCCCCCCCCCCCCCTTTCCCCGTCGACAGGGTACGTTCAATTGCCGGAGGTACCAGCAGAACGCAAGTGTAAGTCTGGTGGCAGAAAACCTAAAATCTCTGGTTTTTGTGCCACCCGCCACCAAAACTTTTTCATCTCCGAAGAGAGAGCGCACGCAGAGGTGCGGGTACACCAAATATCAGCCTCAAATTCCCTCTGGTGTGCGCAAACGGCGCCTGATGGCGCAAAAACCTCAACTTTCCGGTGTGTATCCAACCGGTGCCGCAATTTTTATATTTTCGAAGAGAGCTCATCAAGAAGTGTCAAATACACCAAATATCAGCTGCTAAATCCCTCTGGTCTGCGCAAACGGCGCCTGGTGGCACAAGACCTCAATTTTCTGGTGTGGGTGCCATCCGCGACCAAAACGGGTACGTACAATCGCCGGGCTGGGGTTCCCAGGGGAAGGGCCCGGCCCGGACCCCCCCTGTCCCGTCGACAGGGTACGTTCAATTGCCGGAGGCACCGGCAAGTACTGCTAAAAAACAAGGAAATTTGGCATTCAGGACACTCCCCTAACGCAAATATTTGCGTGAATTCCAAAAAACTGTATCAGCATCACATCGAGTCTGGGGCTAGCCACCCTGTCAATATGAGCTCCCAACTCCTCCTGGTTCCCACAAACCGTGATTTATAGGCATGGGGTGTGCAAAAAAAGACCGAAAAAACAAGGAATTTTGGCATTCAGGACATTCCCCTAGCGCAAATATTTGCATGAATTCCAAAGACATTATATCAGCATCAACATCGAGTCTGGAGCTAGCCACCCTGTCATTATGAGCTCCCAACCCCTTCTGGTTCACACAAACCGTGATTTACAGGGACAGGGGTGCGAAAAAAAACAAGGAAATTTGGCATTCAGGACACTGCCCTAACGCAAATATTTGCGTGAATTCCAAAAAAATCATATCAGCATCAACATCGAGTCTGGGGCTAGCCACCCTGCAAATATGAGCTCCGAACTCCTCGTTCCCACAAACCATGATTTATAGGGATAGGGGTGCGAACATGCTGGGGGGGGGGGGGTACACAATTTTCATTTTCCCCCTCCCCCCAAAATCCCCACCCCCTACTCCCAACACCTTTCAGGGATAATAATAATAATAATAATAATAATAATAATAATAATAATAATAATAATAACTAGGGGCTGCGCCAACACCTGAAAGGATGGTTTGCGGTGCGCTTCGCGCACCACCCCCCTCCCTCGGGCTGGGGTTCCCGGGGGGAAGGGCCCCCCGGACCCCCCCTTTCCCGTCGACAGGGTGCGTTCAATTGCCGTAGGTACCAGCAGAACGCAAGTGTAAGCTCTGGTGGCACAAAAAACTAAAATCGCTGGTTTTTGTGCCACCCGCCAACAAAACTTTTTTGCCTCCGAAGAGAGCGCACCCAGAGGTGTCGGATAAACCAAACAACAGCCTGAAACTCCCTCGGTGTGCGCAAACGGCGCCTGGTGGCGCAAAAACCTCAATTTTCCTGTGTGTAGGCCACCCGGCGCAATATTTTTTATATTTTCGAAGAGAGCTCATCAAGAAGTATCGGATACACCAACTATCATCCGCTAACTCCCTCTGGTGTGCGCAAACGGCGCCTGGTGGCACAAGACCTCATTTTTCTGGTGTGCGGGTGCCACCCGCGACCAAAACGGGTACGTACAATCGCCGGGCTGGGGTTCACGGGGGGAGGCCCCCCCGGACCTTCCCTTTCACAGGGTACGTTCAATTGCCGGAGAATGGCTGGTGGCACAAAACCTCATTTTTCTGGTGTGTGGGTGCCACCCGCGACCAGAACGGGTACATACAATCGCCGGGCTGGGGTATAGGGCGAGATCGATAGAAAGATAGGTAGGCTGGTAGATATGTAGGTAGGTTGGTAGGGTAGGTAGGCAGGTGGGTAGGAAGGTAGGTGGGTGTTGACCCCCCCTGCCCCGTCGACAGGGTACGTTCAATTGCCGGAGGCACCGGCAGACACTGCTATTTAAAAAACAAGGAATTTTGGCATTCAGGACATCCCCTAACGCAAATATTTGCGTGAATTCCAAAAAAATTATACCAGCATCAAGATCGAGTCTGGGGCTAGCTACCCTGCCAATATGAGCTCCCAACTGTCCTGGTTCCCACAAAACATGATTTATAGGGATGGGGGTGCAAAAATAGGCCAAACAAGGAATTTTGGCTTTCAGGACACTCCCCTAACGCAAATATTTGCGTGAATTCCAAAAAAATTATACCAGCATCAACATCGAGTCTGGGGCTAGCAACCCTGTCAATATGAGCTCCCAACCCCTTCTGGTTCACACAAACCATGATTTATAGGGACAGGGGTGCGAAAAAAAGGAAATTTGGCATTCAGGACACTGCCCTAACGCAAATATTTGCGTGAATTCCAAAAAAATCATATCAGCATCAAGATCGAGTCTGGGGCTAACCACCCTACAAATATGAGCTCCGAACTCCTCCTCGTTCCGACAAACCATGAGCTATTCCGACAAGTGTGCGGAAATGGGGGTGGGTGGGGGGTGGGGTACACAATTTTCCCCCTCCCCCAAACCCCCCACCCCCTTGACCAACACCTTTCAGGGATAATAATATTAATAATAACAATGATAGTAATAATAATAATAATAATAATAATAATAATAATAATAATAATAATAATAGTGCTTCTCTGTCAATGGCTGATGCATTTCTGCACATGCGCCTCCATCGTCTCACCCGTGAGGGGAGTACGAAGAATTGACGATAAGCTCTAATGACACCCC
>WBZZ01003383.1:67500-85000 GCA_019918135.1 Paulinella micropora
CGTGTTATCGCATGTTTATTTTTGTCTCTCCCAAAAAATACATCTACTGGTTTGGCCTGAATCCCTCTATGGACTTTATGATTATAGGCATCTACTAAGTCTTGAATATAACTAACCCAATCAAAATTACGATTGGTTTCAAATAAAAGGTCAAGCCATCTCCTAATACTTCTTATAACTCTATCAACAACCGCAAGCGCTCTATGGTCGCCAACTTCAACGACATCATGTTTAATTCCATTTTCAATAAAATATTCGCGGGTTGCTCCTTTATATTCTCCACCGCTGTCAGTGGTAATTGACTTTGGTTTATATTTGATTGATTTCAAGGCATAATAGACTTCTTTTGCTGTTTTATTTTTTAAGTAATAATTATTAAATATCGCAATGGCAATCAATCCAAACAAGCATCCAAGCATAGCCCTTATTGCCTTTTTTGTCATTTATCTTACTCATATCCGCTAAGTCAAGAAAAATTTAGTCTAATGGTTTATCAACCCATATGGTATTCCATATTTTAGGGTTCTTTTTCTGGTGGTGAATTTCAAGTGCTTCTTCTTCTTTTGTCTTAACTACTTCCCCCGTAGGTGTGTCCCCGACGGCATTGGCATAGCCTTTGATATAATAATAGGAATGATTGCAGCACAAAAAACAGCAACAGCGATGTGGTATCCGATACAAATAACGGGTTCGTATGTAGAGTTATATTCAGGTAATACTTTAATTATAACCGCAACTGGCACTACAATCAATTTGAATAACAACAAAATAACAAACTTAGCCACGCCATCAGCAACAACGGATGGAGCAAACAAAAGTTATGTGGATACATTAGACGGGCAAAATGTGAAACTAACTGGAAACCAAACCATAGCAGGAATTAAGACATTTAGCAGTGCCCTTGAAATAACTGGAAATTCAACAAATGCAACAACAAAAGGAACATTCGTGGTTTTTAACTCCACAGCCAATATAGGAACTATCGGATGCCTTGATATGGGCACGGGCGTAAATTATAACTTTGAAATAATTGCCAAAAAAACAAGTTTCATTATTGATGGAGCGATTGTTGCGTGGATTAATGCCACGGGCTTAGATTGTAATAGTAGTCGGATTGTTAATCTAGGAGCACCACAAAATGCGAATGAAGGGGTAAATAGGCAATATCTGGATGACAATTGTGTGAAACTAACAACAGACCAAACCATAACAGGAAGTAAAACATTCAACGGGACGAGCACTACGATAAAATATCTAACTTTAACGAACAATGCCGATTTTAATAATCAAACTATCACTAATGGCGGAAATATTACATATAATGGGGCGAGGATATTAAACCAAAATGGAGGTGATATATTCTTTTCACAGACATCAGGAGATTATCAGTATTTCTTATTTACTCTAAATACTGCTACAAGCGGAACCGCGAACCAACGAGGTTATGTATTTCACAAATGTAGCATTTGATGCAAAAGGAGCAGGTCTTTATATTTCAAAACTTTTGGATAATAAAAGTGCTTCGTCTGACATTGTCCGTTTTAACAATGCTGGAGGTATGCGGTTTTATGGTGCCTTAGATATGAACTCAAACAACATAACAAGTGCTGGAACAATAAGGGGAACTACAATTACTTCAACCGCGGGTATATCAACGACGACATTAACGGCGAGCGGATTATTAACAGCAGATGGCGGTTGCAAGTTATCTATTCAAAATAAAGTAGATGGAGGAAATGGACAGGGTATATTTCTGTGGGATACAGATAACTCAGGATGGGGGATTTATATGGCTCAATCAGGGGCAGGTAAAAGTCTATCTGGTGGATCTGCGGTTGCAGGCAACGATATTTCAGGCTTTGCTGTAAGATTTAGGTCTGTTTTTGCTTCGGCAGATGGTTTTGTGTGGGAAAATTTTAATGAGCAATTGTTAATGTCATTGAATGGGGCAAACGGGACTTTATGGACAAAAGGGTTCATAACGGCTAGTGCGGGTATATCAACAACCACGTTGGCAACGAGCGACAAAATAACAACAGCAACAGGTAAGCCGATAATCATAGGCAACTCAACAAAAGGAGTAGGTGCGACGGGAGGCTTAGAATTGTATGGAACGGCTGGTAATATGGGAGGGGCACACTTACATGCAATAACGACAGCGGATGCTTATCCAACATTCCAATTATTGAACTGGTCGCATGATAACATCAATTTATATTTTGATTGTTATTTTGATGGCACAAACATATTATCTTCAAACACATCATCAAATTTCCAAATAGCGAAATACTCAAACAAACTGAGCTTTAATTACAAAAATGATGGAACACTTGGGCAAGCAATAACAATGACTGAGGCAATGAACATAAGCACAGCGGGATTACTAACGGCAAATGCTGGGATATCTGTTGTTAATAGCACGGCAGACATAAGAGGAGAAGCAAGAAGTGGGTCTCATGCTACACCAGTCGGGTTATATGTCTCAGCCAATCTTGGAGCATCTTCTGCTGGTGTTGAATTCAGACACAGCAACGGGACACAGGGAGTTGGTTTTGGTTATAATTCAATGTATGCTACGGGAAGCAGTACTAATCAGGACTTAAATTTTTATGCGAGGGGGACTGGTGTAATCTATGCTCAGAGTGATACAAGCATGACGACAGCATCCAGCGGATTTTTAACATTAAGAAAAAGACCATCAAATACGACTAACCCACAAATATTTATGAAAGCAGGAGATTCTTCAGGTTATGCGGTGGTAATGAATACAGGTGGATTATTACATGCTTGGTCAACTTCATTATCAAATGGTGAAAACAATACAGGATATGTTTATTTGGCTGCGGGAGCAAATACATGGTCTTCTGGTTCGGACAGGAGATTAAAATCAGATATTAAAACACTAGATTGCGGGGATTGTGGAGAAACAATTAAAATAAACTGCTGTTCATATTATTTGAAATCAGATAAAAAGAAAGAACAAAAGAACCACGGATTTATTGCTGATGAAGGTAAAAAAATATTTCCAGAGTTTGTATCCGAAAGTGGAATAAAAGCAGACGATGGGGATGGAAACTTTGAAAGTATAACATACACGGACTTCATACCAATACTGGTTAGTGCTTTTCAACACATGGCGGAAAAGGTAGTTAATTTAGAAAAAGAAAAAAAAAATCTTATGAATATACTACAAGACCAAGCAAATCAATTGGCAGAAATCAGAGTGGCCGTTCTTGATAATGTCAAACAATAATACAACTACATTTCACAGACCACCACCTATTATGGATATGGATGGCGAACTAACTCCCGAATTAAAGTCTCGCGTTCTTGAAGTAGAACTAAAGACTGAGGAAAAAAAAGTAGAGCACGAATTGGAAGATAACTGGAATTGTTGTTGTATAAAAAACAGACCGACAGACAGCCGACTTATTAAATACTTATTTCAAATGGGTATCATTATTGCCATTATAACCCTTTGTATCGTGAGGCTATCTGAAAAGAACTTGCCATGCGAGGTTGCTAACATTTATGTCGGAATCCTAACATGCTTATCAGCATTTGCCTTCCATCGCCTTCTAGTTCAAAGAAATGAGCATTCATATAGTTGAGTTTTATACCAAGAAGCATCACTACCTGAGCACATTAACGGCAGTGCTTCATCAAAACTAACACACCAATCACTCATAGGCTTATACACACATTTAAATTTAGTTTCTATTCCTTGCTTTATACAATAAACACACTCATCTCGTTTTGTTTGATTTGCTCTGCTATAAAAGTCGCAGGCAGTCCGACCTAGCACAAATCTCCAACGAGTTGGAGATAACACAAATAATAATATTAATAACATAATATATTATACAATATATAAACAATGTCGGAGTTCTAATACCAAAAGATTATTTTTCTAAGCAATGATTTTGTTGGTAAATCATTTAACAAGAACATTCAAATGTCATTTACACCCACCAAAATGAATGTTAAGTTTATTCACTACTATAACGACCAGACGGAAACCAAAACCAGAATTCTTTACATGGATAGAATTGGAATTATTGGAACCTTTGCGAACAGCACCACAGCAAACATTTCAAATCTCTGTTAGAATTTGGGTGTTGTCGGATGGACTGACTGACAATATACATTTAAAGTCCTTGAAACCGACAGCGGAAATATTGACACAGGAAATTTAGCAGGCCGAATTGTTATCGCTTTGGAATTCTTAGGCTGATATTTGAGAATTTCACTCCCAATCTCAAATATATTTGAGATATCCCGTTTATTCTCAAACATCGTAAAAAAATTAATAGTTAGATATATACCACAAAAAGACGATTTTCTAAAACACACGAAAGCGAAGCGAAAGTGTGAATTTAGAAAAGCAATAATATAAGATGCTTAAGATTAACAATGTCAAGGTGAAGCCTGTAAAACAAGAGGGGGATGGAAATAAAAAAGCAAAAGGTTATAAATTATTCAACGAGCCGTATGCCAACATATTTCTACTCGCCCGTAAGAAGAGCGGGAAAACGACAGCACTCTTTGAAATACTGAAACGAACGACAGACAGAAAAACCCGTTGTCATTATTGCTTCAACAATTCACAAGGACTACATTTATAAAGCAATGGTAAAGCACTTTAAGAACAGAGGCAACCCGATGGCAATATATACCTTTCTTAAATCGGATGGTGTAAATGTTATAGACTATGAACTTGACAAACTGAACAGACATGACGAGCAACACGAAGGAGAAATCAAAGATGAAGAAGAAATAGAGAAACCAAAATTTTTACACTTTGGAAAAGAAGAAAAAAAGAAACAGAGCGCCGCGGAGGCGAGACCAAGTAAGTATATTTGAGGTTGTTTTTGTTTTGGACGATTTAGGAAGTGGATTAAGAGACAAGTCCGTAAGTGATTTGTTAAAAAAGAACAGACACTATAAATCAAAGGTAATTATGTCAAGTCAGTATTTGAACGACCTACGACCAGAACCCATTAAGCAGTTAGATTATTTGTTAATCTTTCCAGGCCAATCTCAGGACAAAATGGACTCGTGTATAAACATTTAGACCTATCTTTTGATTTTGATTACTTTCTTCAAAAGTATCACAAAGCAACAAAGGAACGATTTAATTTTCTTTATGTTTCAAGTGTTGATGATGAATTACGGAAGATTTTTAATTTTCGTCTTAAGTAAAATAATATTTTTTATAATTATTTTTGTGTATTATATATGCCAGTATCACCAGTGATAATTTCACAACCATCAGGATATAAAATCGGATACAATCCATCAATGCCACAGAAGGGAGGAAAAAAGAAAACTAAGAAGAAGGGATGTGGTCAAAAGGGAGGAAAGATTAACTGGGCTAAGGTCGGAAAAACAGCCTTGGCTGTTAATAAATTTCTTCGCGATAATAAGGTAATCTCTAGAACTGCGGGGGCATTGAGTAGCATTGGGGTGCCTTACGCAGGTAGTGTTAGTGCTACAGCATCAAAACTCTGATATGGTAAGCAACGAGGAGGTGCTGTAAAGTTTCGCTAATGATATTTGTAAATCCACACTCTCATTCGTTTCACTCATTTTCGTGTGTTTTACAAACATCGTTCCAGATTAATTTTTTAATAAAGAAAAATAGATGTTTTAGAATAAGCGATAATGCGAAGCATGAAGCGCAATTCTAAATTATCACGCAATTCTAAAATATCAAAGGTAAGACCCCCACGAGTATATAGAAATAAGAGCGGAAGGCCTTATATTATCCAGAAGGGTAAAAAATATTATCTTAATTTTGGTAAGAAAACAAATGATTTAAGCACATTACAAATCGTTAAACTTTTTATGAAATATATTGGTAATAAGCCAAAGTCGCAAAGGGTTAGTCGCAAACCAAGGGAAAAAAATAATCAAATCTGATTTCAATCGTCTTGAACACGAGAACCGAAACCAGATACAAGCAACTTACAAAAGAAATATGAGTTAATACATGACGAGGAAGAAAGGAAAAGAAGAAAAGGGAGGATTTAGAAGAGGAGAAGAAGAGGCTAGAAAGAAAAATCAAAGCAGATACTAAGAAACTAAATGAAATAATGAATAGGGATCATAAAAGACAACTGACGGAGATTAAGGAAAGACAGGAAGAAAAGTCTAGGGAACAGAAAAAGGAACAACGACTTATTCAGGAACTACAGGCAGAACAACGACATAGACAGGGATTATTGACGGCTCCAGTTGCACAGCCTATTATAGCGAACCCCAATCCCCCTTCAACTACAAATAAACCAAAGAAAACCGCAACTACATCTTCCCCAAAAATAACTGATATAACTGACAAAGTAAATAAACAAGAAAAAGATTTGGAAGAAGAAAAGAGACGAAGAATTATTGATGAAATGTTCTCCGAGAAAACGAGAAAAAAACGTGTCAAAAAAATGAAAAATAATACAATAATAAATCACCTTAAAAAAGCAGGCATTAATATCCCTATAATAAAAAACAAAGGTTCAAACGACTACGCCACTAGTTTAAAGAGATGGTTATACACACAAAAAATCACTGAAAACATATCATCGGCAGAAGATGGATGGGATAAACTAGAACAATTTACAACAAAAATGATTGCTAAAAATGAAAGCAAAAAGAATGAAGAAAAAAAAACTCCTGTAAATAGCACTCTATCGCCAATAGACCCACCCCGTTTTGAAAATTCTCCAGATGCCAAACAACTTATATTTGAAATGACAAATCCACAACCAGCGGAGACACAACCTTCAGATGTAGCACCACCCCCGAGCACAAGTTCTGCGGAGCCACAGCAACAACAGCAAGAGGAGACAGCCATACCCACGAGCGTCGCGGAGACACCAGAGCAACAGCAAGAGCAACCAGATCTATTTCGACGCGTCGAAACAGATCAGCAGGGAGAGGGTCGTGGTTTAATGACTAATGAAATAGATGACATAATGAAAAAATATGGATGGTATCTCGGAGCAATAGCCAGTGATGAAATCAACAAGTTGAAGCCAGGAAGCAGAAAGCGATATGGATTTATTATGAATTTGGACAATCACAAGCAAGCAGGGTCTCATTGGATCGCAATATGGATAAGTCTAGATAAAGACAGGAGTGTTGAAGTCTATGATCCCTTAGCACTTTATGAGCCGACAGAAGACTTTCAACAACAAATGAAACAACTAATAGACAAAAGCCACCCCGATAGTTATTTATTAATGAAGCTTAATCAAGTAAAACAACAATCAAACACCTCAGACACGTGCGGTTGGCATAGTATGAGATTTTTAATGGAGCGAGCGAAAGGCAACAGGTTTAAGTTTGCTAGTGGATATACAGACTTAAAAGAAGAAGAAGCGAAAAAGTTAAAAGCACAGAATGGGTATGGGTTTGACACCTATTTGTAAATGATATTTATCAACTTCACTTTCATTCGCTTTGCTCATTCTCGTTTGTTGATAAACATCGAAACCCGATTTATTTTTTCAATAAAGAAAAAAACGATGTTTAGAATAAGCGAGAGTGCGGAGCACGAAGCGCAATTCTAAATATCATGGAGTATAAGGGAGGAAGAAGTTCGGGTATTTACTATATCAACAGCAAAAACAGAATAACTGGCACAGATAGCGACTTTACACACGAAGTCAATATGAAGGGGCTAGACAATCCCACACATTGTAAAATACTTCATATCTATGTGCCTAAGTCGTATTACTCTGTGGCTTCACCATATAATACTTTTACTCTTAGCGAAGACGGGTATGAGGCTTTAATTACGATACCTGAGGGAAACTACACAATGAACAATCTAAAAAATAAGTTGTCGGAGGTGCTAACCGCAGACAGCCTAAATAATTATACTTATGTTGTATCCAGTAATAATACCAACATAGAACCAAAGGATGGCAAATTAACATTCAGTGTGTCAGAGAATAAGGGAATTCAACCGCGGTTTATATTTGATGGTGATACCCGTATTCACGAGGTTATGGGGTTTGATAGAAATTCTACATATTTCTTCGCTAATAATTTTGTTAAATCGCCGAACGTAATTATTCTAACTGGCGAAAAGACTTTATACCTTCAATCGGACTTAGTTGGTGAAGGAGATAATCACGTGCTACAAGAAATATACACCGCCAACGAAATTCCATTTGGAGCCGTTATATATGACGGAAGTGGGTCGGAGTATGGTAAGAAATTATCAGCCAGTTCAAATAATGTATATAGGTTTTATCTTACAGACGAAAACGATCAGGCTATAAATCTTAATGGGTTAGGTATTGTTATGACATTGTTGATTTACAGGGAAACGAATTATTTTAATTTATTTACATCATTCTTCAATCTTTTGAAACAGAGATATTCATAAATCCGCACTTTCATTCTCATTCTCGTGCGGTTTATGAACATCGATTGTAAGTAAGTTAATATCGATTATTTATTTTTTAAAAATAAAATAGATGTTTTAGAATAAACGATAGTGCGAAGCACGAAGTGAAATTCTAAAATATCAAAAACAAAAATGCCAACTCAACACGGAGGCGAACTAGACTTTTCTAGAACTGACTACATCAGTGCTTCGTATCGTTTGAATAAGCTAACTCCGAGAGAAGGTGCGGGGGCTATTACTGTTACTACCGCAGGAGGACAAGAAAGCAACTTTGACCTTATCAGCAGGCCATTTAACTTAGCCCGCTCTGTCTTGAGTTTTACTTATGCCCCACCATCAATTGCCGCGAACTATAACAAATGCTATATGGATTGTCTGGCTCCTATTAGACAAATTCAACTTCAAACCCGTAGCGGTGTTTATCTGTGTGATGTAAATGAAGTTGGTAATTTTACGAAGATTGTTTGGAAGGCAGAGACTTCTATGAAGGACTTTCTCACACTTGAAAACCACGATAATGGAAGTGGTGCGGGATGTATGCTTCAAAAGTGTAATGCTGGAAAGATTGTTATCGGTAGTAGAGCAGAAAGGCAAGCAATTGATACTTCAGTAGCCTACGCTACTGTTAGAGACGCAATTCAAACATACTACAAAGTGCCTAGTGTAAATGCTCGTCGCCACGACGATTCCGCTCTATCTGATGGCACTGCTGGAACCTATAGCCTTGTTAATGTTGAATATAATGAGGCTAAGTATTTTTCGGGTGGTGCGGCTACTTCTGCTGAGCCTTCTATCGCTGTTAAGATTAATCTCGGTATGCTTTACAATACCATTTTCGCCCTTGATAAGACTATTATGTTTCCAGAGATTTTGAATATGCGTATTGTATGGCAACAGACCCCTAAATTTATTATTACAATAACGATGCTTCGTCACCGGGTGGAGGAGTGCTTGTTGCTGCCGCTGGTAATGTAAGTGTTTCTAGTCTTAACTTGTTCCTTGCTGTAGAGACTAATCCCGATGTCATTCAATCAATTCAACAAAAGGTAGCGAGTGCTGAAGGTATGAGTTTTAATATTGATTATCCTTATGTTTATAAAATTCCATTGCTCAATCCACTACACAAAACATTATTCTCCGCTTTGATAGGGGACATGGTAAAAGGTTGAAGAAAATTTATCACACACTCTTTAACAACACAGAAAACAAGAATACTGCTTATGATATTGATAACAGAGCAAACGCTAAGACTACCAGTTTTCATACCACACTTGACGGGGCACGACTTCAAGAATTTGAAATATTTCCCGCTAGTTTTGAAGATTATATGTGCTTGAAACCTAAACTTGAAGGTTCTGTTTTGATGAATTCAAATGTGTATCAATACAACTGGTTCTGGGTTGATACTTGGGATAATACCCGCCCGCTGTGGAGCAAAGACCAAAATGAAGTTAGCGGGCTTGACCAATGAGAGACGATGGGAGTTCATTAGCACTACACAGAATAATGCTCATCAGCACGTAAGTGTAGCAATCACTCAGAGGGAGGTTCAGGTTAAGGCAAATATGATTTCCATTAGTTGATATTTATGAGCATCGCTTTCATTCGCTTCGCTCATTTTCGCTTGCTCATAAACATCGTAAAAGAAAAAAATAAAGAGGAAAAGTAAAATATTTATTTTTTGGTATTTAAAAAAACGATATTTTGTAATAAGCGTGAGTGAAACGAGAGCGCGATTATAAAATATCAATGTCTCATCAGAGAAACTTAATCGCAGAAAATCCTGACGGCGAATTTATAAATGTCAGCGTTGGATATGATGGACACGTTGAAACAAATAATTCAAAAACCGCTTTTGGCGAAGCAGTAGTAGGTCAATTAACGCCAGTTTTACAAGAAATCTTTCCATATACCATTAATACTAGGATATGGACAAAAACAGAAACAAAATCGTCCGTGTCATTTTTGTATAATATGGCTGAATTGAAAACAACTGCTGATGCTACGGCAGAGGCTAGACTGGTAAGTAAAAGGAGAATAAAATATAGAACTGGAATGGGTGTCCTAGCCCGATTTACTGCTCTATGGACGACGGATGATACAAAAGATTACTATTCATTTATTGGAATAGGAAATGACCTTAACGATGGATTTTATTTTTACAAAAATCAAGCAGGAATGAATATCGCACATTGTGCGGGAGGTGCTGTAGATTATATTGACCAAGAAGATTGGGACGACCCTTGCGATGGAAATTATGCTATGCCAAACTTAGACTGGAGCAAAGGAAATGTATTTCAAATTCAATTTCAATATTTAGGTTTTGGTGCTATTAAGTTTTATATTGAAAATCCCATAACAGGATTATTTCAATTAGTTCATATGATTGAATATGCGAATGCTAATAATGGTGTAAGCCTGCGAAATACGACATTACCTTTTACGGCAGTAATGAGAAATGATGCAAAGACTGGAATACAAATTCTCAAAACAGCGAGTGCCAGTTTATTCATTGAGGGAACGAATACTATTAATACCAGCATAACAAACGAAGTGGAAGGAAGTAAAGCAGCAAACACCACTGAAAGTCCTATTATTAGTATAAGAAACAAAGCGGTATTTGATTCGGGCGGTGCTAATTTAACAAATTATTCAAATGTTTATCCAACTTTGATAAGTATTACAAATGAAGATACTAAGTCGAATGTTGTCAGAATGGTATTAAATGAAACACTAACTGGAGCAGGTTTTGCAGATGTTGATTCTAAGTATTCAATTGTAGATACTGACACAAAGGCGAGTGCTATCGCAAATGGAACAACAATTTTTAAACTATATGTAAATTCTCAATCAACTCAACAAATCAATCTTAGAAGTTATGATATATACCTATCGCCGAGTGATGTATTAACTTTTACGCAGAAGTCTGTCTCTGCTGGTGGAGGAGGAAATATCAATATTATCGATAACTTCGTAGAAGACCAATAGATATTTATGAGCATCGCTTTCATTCGCTACGCTCATTTTCGCTTGCTCATAAACATCGTTTAAAAGTGAAGTAAATAATAATAAAAATAAACGGGAGGCGATGTTCGTAAAACACACGGGAGCGTTAGCGGGAGTGTGGATTTACGAATATCAGAGATATTTTTTTACCGCATCTTTATTATTAAAATAAGGTTGTTTAATGATATTCAAGGTATGGTTTATCAATCTTAGCAACATTTTCAATTTTCATTTTTTTATACTTACCATATTGTAGAAAATATAGGTTTCATTTTGTGCTATCTCTTCGCCTACAGTAGCCTTTATTTCGGTAATTCCAGTCTCTTTTAAATCAGTCTCCTTAAAAGGTATTGTTGTTTTGGGGTAGTCCAAAACAACGATTTGCTCGGCTCTTCGTCCAACACGTTTTCTAAAGGTATAACTACTTTCACATTGTCATCACGTGGTTTATATTGCTCATAGAAAGAAACAATATCAGGCTTAGTCCATTTAATTGAAGGTTTCTTAATTTCGCTGTCAAGGCTCCATTTTTCAATTTCACTCAAGTAGTCCTGTTTGGTGCTCAGGTCAGTCATCTTACATAAAGATATTTTAGAATTACGCTTCTATCTTGCTAATCGCAAGATTTCTCGCTATATTCTAAAACATCAAAAAAAAATTTAAATAAAAATAATTAAAAGAAAACGATGTTCGTAAAAAACACGGGAGCGGGGTATCTCAAACAAGTTTGAGATTGGAGTGTAGATTTAAGAATATCAATTATATGTATTTTTTACTTCACTTTTAATGTCAGTAAATTTCTCAAACCACGGCTGTTTCATAACCATTCAAGGTATGGTTTGTCAATTGTAGCAACATCTTGAATTTTCTTACCTTTATACTTACCAAATGGAAAAATATCCCTTGGCTTACCTGCCCGTGCATTTTCAATCATTTGGATTTCGTCAGTAATTATCTTTTTAACATCGGTAAGAGAAAATGTTTCTTTTTTATTTTCAATAGAGAGTTTCTCAAACTTCTCACATAATCTGGTGAGGGTGGTCATTGGTCTATATAGACTGGTAAAAAAAATTTATTGAAAAAAAATTAATTAATTGATATTTATGAGCATCGCTTTCATTCGCTATGCTCATTTTTGCTTGCTCATAAACATCGTTTGATATCCGTTAGGGATACTATCATTTTTATTGATAAACTCGCGTCCGCACCATTTATTCTCATTAACTTTCCTTTTTATGTTTATAGTATGAACAATGCTGAAATGGTTAATGTTTTGCTGTTTGCTATTTCGTTTGAAAATCTCTAACATTTTCAATACTTTCACCTAAATCCATCTTTTCATATACTTCTGGATTTAGCCCCTTTGAATTCAACCCCTTACCTTTAAGGTGGTAGTATCTCTTTTTTACTCCTTCGTTTTCGTAGCATTCAATTATATGAACACCTTTGTCTTTATGTTTCAAGTCATTCTTAGTAAGGTAAGGGAGAAAGGCTTCATTCGTTGTAAATTCTAACACATACAATTTAGGAGCAATCCATATTCCTCTTATTATCTTACAGCAATCTCCTAAGTCATCTGTTATACCGCCAAGAGATTTATCACCAAGCCTTTTGATTAGTTTGGCAAACCTAACATGCAACACTAGACTATCGGTATCGGTGTAATAGAAATCAGGCTCTATTTCTTTATTTGGATTAGCCTCTTTTATGTAGTTATACATAATTCGCCTGCTATATGCTAGAATGAAAGCCCCGTAGTGAGAAGGTTTCGTTATGCTACCTTCAATTATTTCTTCCTTTCTAGGAATTCCAGATACGTGCCAAAGTTTGTTTCCGTCTTTATCTTTGAATTCAACCACATCAGATATATAATTTTTCGTCCAAAATTTCCAATACTCCTCATTTGATTTAATATATTCTGCTTCAGTTGGGATAGGTCGTTGTATCATCTTTCCGTATAACGAATTCATAAATAGTTTGGCCAATAAATATTGCGGTGTGCCTTTTTCGCTATTTTCTTTCGCCTTAAACATTTCTAATATATATTCTTTGAATACTGGTTCAGCCTCCTCCGTATAGTATCCTTTATGAATTGTTATATCGTAGCCTTCCTTAATCATATCTTCAATATCAACGCTTGTAAGCCATTGGTCTTTCATATCCGCTAAATTCCACTTTAATGAGCCCATTTTATTTCTCTGTCCTATTCTTGAATGTAGAATGTCTTTTGGTGAGATATAATCAACATTGTAAATACCGATAGGAAGATTATTATAATCAAATGGTGCGATAGCCAGTTTAATTTCTCCAACCATAAATAAATTAAGCATCGCTGTTGGGTATAAAGATACGACATCCGCATCAACTAAATAATCGGTTAATTTGTCAAATGTGATTTTCCCTGCTAAGTAGTCCTTGTATTGTTTTGAAATAAATCTTTTTTTGCTTGGATATGTTCTTGCTCCGATAACCGCTTTTCTAAACGCCTTCTCTTGTTCAATAGTTGGGAGTCTTACATCGTGCTTACCATCAATCATTTTCTTCCAGATATTGAAGGCGAGGCTTGAAGTTGAAATGTATGAAGTTAAATTCACTGAGTGTTTTTCAAATATCTCTGTGTTTATTTTGTCATATAACTCTTTTAACCCCATAACATCGCACTTCAAATATTCAAGACACTTATTTCTTAATTTTTCACTCATTGTTTCCCAAGTAGATGCCTTGTCGTGGTCAAAATCTCCTTTAAGAGTTTTACATTTCATATTTTCTAAGTTTTCTTTTAACGTCCCTTGAGTATGCTTACACACATCCCACATTTTGATATTTTCAAATTGTAAAGAGATTATTGAGCCGTTATTAATCATATGTGATTTTGGTTTAATACCTCTTCTTATTAATTCCTGTTTAATAAAGTAGTGGTCGAAGTTCGCCCCGTTAAATCCATTCACATATAAAATCGGTGCTTCTTCATCTTTCTTCTTTTTCTTTCTTACTCCTGCTACTTTCTTGACTGGATTATGTGGTTGTTTGTTAGCCCATTCTAATGCTAACTTTCTTCCTCTCTAAGACTAAATCCAGAAATGTAGAAATACAATCAATACCAGCATAATATTTAAATCCTTCCGTCCCTTGAGTATATCCGACTATGTAGCAGTCGTGAATATCAAAGCCGTCAGCAAGCGTGTTATTTCTAAAAGTTTCAAGGTCGTAATGAAGAACTTCATCTTTATTATTATATTTTTCTTTATGAGCCTTCGTAATTAAATGTCTCTTTCCATTCTTTAATATTTCTCTATTCGCATAATTTATCATTTTTGGATTACAAGTGTGTTTTTTGACATATTTCCTTAAACATTTTTCACATTTTTGTTTATATCTTTTAGTTAATCCAAAATAATGGTTGTTCTCTAAATAAATCATAATGTCTGCTTCTTCTCCAATGTTATTCGTGCTTATAGTTTCTCTTGTTAAGGCATTTGTTATTTCGTATGTCTTCCCTTCCTTTATCAAAGTATTAAGGATTTTTACGGCGGTAGAAAATGGTATAGGACAATCATTAGAAAGATTGAATTGTTCTCTAATATCATTACATCTTTTTCTGTTAATAAGTGGCATATTAAGAATGTCTTTACAGAGAAAGAATAAACAATTATTATTTTTGCTAGCGGGAGATATCAATATATTTTCATCCGATATTGTTTTTTTACATTTGTTTTTTCCTTCATAACAACCGCCTCCGTTTTCTTGAACTACTACTACCTTAGCGTATTCAATAATCCTGTCATAACCTAGTCCAGACGCTTCAATATTGCTTATGTTGAACTCATTCAACATTTCAATAAAATCGTCATAGTTTTTTATTTGAAAAGAATTAAATGTTTTCTTTTTATAATATCTATTTAATTCTTCGTGGTCTGTTATGTATGTTATAGTGATATGAACGTCAGCATTTCCTGTCATCCCATTTCTTTTAGCATCTAATAGTATAGGAAGTAGAACTTCTCGCTCTAATGCGTCAGTATCATAAAAGTTTATGTCTAATCCTTGCTTGTCGTATGTAAGAGAGTTTAATCTATTGTCTCGCCTAGATTTTAACTCTACTACTTTAAATTCCCTTTTGTTTTCTCTTGTTGTAGTTTTCCTCAAATTCGCCCTTACCTTCGCTAGTTCTACATTTTCCTTCGTTGGTCTGGGCGGTAATGGTGGTGGCATATTTTACTTTTATATTAGTGAGGATATAAAAATAATGAAAATAAATTAAATTGTTTTACCTTTTTATATATATAAGATTGTCTTACCTTTAACATGAAATTCATAATAAAAAATCATTTTTCGTTTTTTTGTTTTTTTTATACTCCTCTCGCCTTCATTTTTTCATATTCTTTAAGTTTTCTGTTTCGTTCTTTTAATTGCTCCTTCCTTTTTTGATTAATTTCATCCTTATTTCTTTTGTAATATGCGAGCGCCTTTTCGGAGTTAGCCTTTCGTTTGTCCTCAGGTGTGAGATATTTCTTGTGTCTCCCCATATCTATATTATAAGTAATATAATTTATTTCTTTAAATGGTTTTACATTTTATTATTTAATACAATCATCACCCTTAATTTAAGTTGTGCGATTGCTTCTTCACAAATTTGCCATTTGTGGATATTCAACATTGTTGGAGCCTCTAATGCTTTGTTTTTCTGTTTATCCCAAAACTTAAAGGCTTTGCTATATCGTTGAAGCGTTTCTCTTCTAGTGTATTTCTTAATCCTTTTATCGTCTGCTAATGCTTCAGGAAACTGTAAGTTGTATAGTTCTTTCAATTCCTTGTCCGCTTGTATCATTATAGAAGACATATTGTATAAGTAATAATATTTATTTCTTTAAATGATTTTACATTTTATTTTTATAACATTATTATAACAAATCACGAGTGATTTTTGTAACATCTTTCCATGTCATCATTTCTACGAATTATACGAATAACTTTATGTCCTCCTATCATAACCTCTTCTTTCTCTGCGAAGTAGTCTCTATGAAAGTTTGATTTTTCATGTTGATATTTTCCATATATCCCTATTACTTTACCACATACACATGTATATGTCTGTTTTCTTCTTTCCATTACATATTCCGCTCTCTTCTGTTTGCGTTCCATCTATATCAAAGACGAAATTTTTCTTTTTACAATACATATATGTTTTTCGTGCGTGCTCGTGTGGAGGGCTCTTTGGGGTGTTTTGTGCTCTTGTATTGATTGTGCGCCAAATCAATAGGAAGGGCGAATCGTTTTTAAAGCGTCGTTTTGAGGCACGAAAAAACGACCTTAAAAAAACGATATTATACTACTCATACATACATACATACATGCATACATACATCCTACATACATCATACATACATACATACAACATATGTATGTATGTATGTATGTATGTATGTATGCATGTATGTATGCATGTATGTATGTATGTATGTATGTATGTATGTATGTATGTATGTAATGTATGTAATGTATGTATGTAATGTATGTATGTATGTATGTATGTGTATGTATGTATGTATGTATGTATGTATGCATGTATGCATGTATGTATGTATGCATGTATGCATGTATGTTATGCATGTATGCATGTATGCATGTATGCATGTATGCATGTATGTATGTATGTACGTACGTACGTACGTACGTATGTATGTATGTATGTATGTATTGTTGTTATTATGTATGTATGTATGTATGTATGTATGTATGTAGCATAGATTTTTTATTAATCACTGTCTACATATTATTTGTATAAATCCTAGGATTTTCCTTAGGATTTTCTTGAAAATTGTTAATACGCTTATCTTAATTACCATTAACTGTAATGGTATAATGAAAGTATGAGGGATCATATTAGGAGGATTCGTTGTTACCGTACAAAAGTACACATAAAAGTTAATTGTGTAAAAATATATTAATATATATATATATGTAGAAAAAAATAAAATAAAATAAATCCCTGCTTTGCCTTCTGCTTTTCCTTTTTCTTTATATATTTGTCCTCCCACACTTCTTCCTGTAGTCTGCTATTTTCTATCTTTGTTCACCCTTATT
>WBZZ01003383.1:102500-120000 GCA_019918135.1 Paulinella micropora
TGCTGGTATAATTTTCGGAATTCATGCAAATATTTGCGTTAGGGGAGTGTTCTGGATGCCAATTTTTTTTTAAATTTTTTTTCTTATTTTTTTCTTTTTTTTTATATTATTTTTACCCATTTCTGCACCCTCTGTCTCCGTAAATCATAGTTTGTGGGAACCAGGAGGAGTTGGGAGCTCATATTGACAGGGTGGCTAGCCGCGGACTCGATGTTGATGCTGATATAATTTTTTTGGATTTCCCAAATATTTGCGTTAGGGAGTGTCCTGAATGCCAAAATTCCTTGTTTTTTTGGGAGTACTTGCCGGTTACCTCCGGCCATTCAACGTACCCTGTCGACGGGGAAGGGGGGGGGGGGGGTCACCCTTCCCTCGGGAACCCCAGCCCTGCAATTGTACGAACCCCACCGAATTAGCCGGCACCAAAATGAATGGCTGAGAATGCTCCAAGGCTGTAAAAGTTGTGCCAGAAGGTTTTATGCCGGTTACCTCCGGCGATTGAACGTATCCTGCAGACTGCGGAAACCTGGGGGAAGGGGGGGGGGCCTCCCCCCGGCAATACAGCCCCGCAACGTACCCGAAGCGACTTTGCTGGCGCCAAATGAATGGCTTAGAATGGTCCAAGGCTCCCAAAGTTGTGCCAGAAGGTTTGAGAGGCTCATTTTTTGGTTTTCATAACCTCGGGACGCGCTCTAGGTAGTGAATCAGTTGAAATAGAGATTTACGAAGATTTTGGCAAACTAGTGCCAAAATGAATGGTTGAGGATGCTCCAATGAAAGAGTTGTGCCAGAGGGGTTGAGAGGCTGATTCGTTGTGTTTTCGCAAGCTTGTCATGAGCTCTTTTTTCGGGATATTGTTGAAATCATGAAATTCGAATGTAATGATAAAGTAGTGCCAAAATGAATGGCTGAGATCGCTCCGAGGCTGTAAAAGTTGTGCATGTGAGAATGAAAGGAAAAGCGACCTTGGGAAGAGGAGGAGGAGGTGGGGGGGGGGGGGGGGGGGGGGAGTGCTTCGCGCACCGCAAACCGTTGGCGCAGCCCCTAGTTATTATTATTATTATTATTATTATTATTATTATTATTATTATTATTATTATTATTATTATTATTATTATCATTATTATTATTATTATTATTATTTGGACACCGTGATAGCCCAGTGGTCAAGTTCTACCATCTGGGCCCTGTCGCCAGTTCGATTCCCGTCGGTGCCACCAGTATTTTCATTGAACATACCGGTCCGTTTGAACCAGTATTTTCATTGAACATACCGGTCCGTCTGGAAGTGTTGGAACTGCCCTTGCGGGGGTGTCATTAGAGCCTATCGTCAATTCTTCGTACTCCCCTCACGGGTGAGACGATGGAGGCGCATGTGCAGAAATGCATCAGCCATTGACAGAGAAGCACTATAATTATTATTATTATTATTATTATTATTATTATTATTATTATTATTATTATTATTACTATTATTATCATTATTATTATTATTATTATTATTATTGTTATCATTATTATTATTATTATTATTATTATTATTATTATTATTATTATTATTATTATTTGGACACCGTGATAGCCCAGTGGTCAAGTTCTACCATCTGGGCCCTGTCGCCAGTTCGATTCCCGTCGGTGCCACCAGTATTTTCATTGAACATACCGGTCTATTTCTGGACCAGTATTTTCATTGAACATACCGGCCCGTCTGGAAGTGTTGGAACTGCCCTTGCGGGGGTGTCATTAGAGCTTATCGTCAATTCTTCGTACTCCCCTCACGGGTGAGACGATGGAGGCGCATGTGCAGAAATGCATCAGCCATTGACAGAGAAGCACTATTATTATTATTATTATTATTATTATTATTATTATTATTATTATTATCCCTGAAAGGTGTTGGTGAAGGGGGTGGGGGGTTTGGGGGGAGGGGGGAAATGAAAATTGTGTACCCCCCCCCCCTCCCCCCCTTTTCCGCACCCCTGTCCCTATAAATCATGGTTTGTGGGAACGAGGAGGAGCTGGGAGCTCATATTTGCAGGGTGGCTAGCCCCAGACTCGATGTTGATGCTGATATGATTTTTTTTTTAATTCAAGCAAATATTTGCGTTAGGGGAGTGTCTGAATGCCAAAGTTCCTTGTTTTTTTTTTGGCCTATTTTTGCACCCCCGTTTTTTTTTTTTGGCCTATTTTTGTATCCCCTGTCCCTATAAACCATGGTTTGTGTGAACCAGGAGGAGTTGGGAGCTCATATTGACAGAGTAGCTAGCCCCAGACTCGATGTTGATGCTGATATAATTTTTTTGGAATTCACGCAAGTATTTGCGCTAGAGAAGTGTCCTGAATGCCAAAATTCCTTGTTTTTTCGGTCTTTTTTTGCACCCCCCATCCCCATAAATCATGGTTTGTGGGAACCAGGAGGAGTTGGGAGCTTATATTGACAGGGTGGCTAGCCCCAGACTCGATGTTGATGCTGATATAGTTTTTTTTTTTTTTTTTTTGGGAATTCACGCAAATATGTGCGTTAGGTGAGTGTCCTGAATGCGAAAATTCCTTGTTTTTTAGCAGTACTTGCCGGTGCCTCCGGCAATTGAAGGTACCCTGTCGACCGGGCAGGGGGGTTCCGGGGGGGCCCTCCCCCCGGGAACCCCAGCCCTGCGATTGTACGTACCCGTTTTGGTCGCGGATGGCACCCACACCAGAAAATTGAGGTCTTGTGCCACCAGGCGCCGTTTGCGCACACCAGAGGGAGTTAGCGGCTGATATTTGGTATATCTGACACTTCTTGATGAGCTCTCTTCGAAAATATACAAGTTGTGGTGCCGGGTGGCATACACACGGGAAAATTGAGGTTTTTGCGCCATCAGGCGCCGTTTGCGCACACCAGAGGGAGTTTGAGGCTGATATTTGGTGTATCCGACACCTCTGGGTGCGCTCTCTTCGGAGATGCAAAAGTTTTGGTGGCGGGTGGCACAAAAACCAGAGATTTTAGGTTTTGTGCCCCCAGAGCTTACACTTGCGTTCTGCTGGTACCTCCGGCAGTTGAACGTACCCTGTCGACGGGGAAAGGAGGGGGTCCGGGGGGCTCCCCCCCCCGGGAACCCCAGCCCGAGGGGGGGGGGGGGGGGTGGTGCGCTTTGCGCACCGCAAACCATCCTTTCAGGTGTTGGCGCAGCCCCTAGTTATTATTATTATTATTATTATTATTATTATTATGGACACCGTGATAGCCCAGTGGTCAAGTTCTACCATCTGGGCCCTGTCGCCAGTTCGATTCCCGTCGGTGCCACCAGTATTTTCATTGAACATACCGGTCTATTTCTGGACCAGTATTTTCATTGAACATACCGGCCCGTCTGGAAGTGTTGGAACTGCCCTTGCGGGGCTGTCATTAGAGCTTATCGTCAATTCTTCGTACTCCCCTCACGGGTGAGACGATGGAGGCGCATGTGCAGAAATGCATCAGCCATTGACAGAGAAGCACTATTATTATTATTATTATTATTATTATTATTATTATTCCTCTTCCCACTGGTTTCGAGGCTATGTCGTTGTGTTGGCTCCGAGGCTATGTTGTTGTGTTGGTTCCGAGGCTATGTAGTTGTGTTGGTTCCGAGGCTCTGTTGTTGTGTGGGTTCCGAGGCTATGTCGATGTGGGTTCCGAGGCTATGTTGTTGTGTTGGTTCCGAGGCCATGTCGTTGTGTTGTTTTTTATAAGACATACACCACGTGGGATCAAAGGGGTATTTACATTCCGCGATCTAGGGGTAGTGACGGGTTTCGAGGCGTCCCAGATACTTACCACAAAACGTCCTCATGCGCTGGCAGACCGCATGAAATGTCTGCTACCCCTGTGAGTACCTCCATGCGGGACCTACCCAGTCTCGTGGAGCTCTCACGCGGGGAAGATCAATCATTTGTAGTTGATTTCCTGCAAGGTACCCGACACTGTGCGGGTAGTAGGGACTTCCTTTTGGGGCCTTCTATGCAAGATGGTTAGAGTCACTCTTCCCTCCCCAACATACTCACTGTAGTCCCTGTTGGGTCGAGGGATGGAGGCGCATGGCCCTCGGGCTCAGCCATGACAGATCAATATATATTATTATTATTATTATTATTATTATTATTATTATTATTATTATTATTATTATTATTATTTACTATTATTATTTATTATTATTATTATTATTATTATTATTATCATTATTATCATTATTGTTATTATTATTATTATCTATGGCAGGCTGGCAGTTGAGTGGTGGGTTGGCGAGGTGTGGCCTGCTTTGCTCAAGGTTCGACCTGGTCTCAGGTAGCTTACACTATTTTTGTTCTCTTGCTTCTTCTCCTTTCTCTTGTTTCTTCTGCTTGCTTCTCTTGCTTCTTCTGCTTTCTGCTTTTTCTTTCTCGCTTCAGCTTCTTTCTTCTCTTTCTTCTCTTGTGTCTTCTGCTTTCTGTTCTTCTCTTGCTTCTTCTGTTCAAGACCCGACCCAGTCTCAGGTAGTTACTGTTATTATTCCTGAAAGGTGTTGGGAGTAGGAGGTGGGGTGTTTTGGGGGAGGGGGGAAATTGGAAATTGTGTGCCCCACTACCAACCTACCCACCCACCGCATTTCCGCACCCCTGTCCCTATAAATCATGGTTTGTGGGAACGAGGAGTTGGGAGCTCATATTTGCAGGGTGGCTAGCACCAGACTCGATGTTGATGCTGATATATATATATATATATTTTTTTTTTTGGAATTCACGCAAATATTTGCGTTAGGAGAGTGTCCTGAATGACAACATTCCTTGTTTTTTCCGCCTTTTTTTGCACCCCCTGTCCCTATAAATCATGGTTTGTGGGAACCAGGAGGAGTTGGGAGCTCATATTGACAGGGTGTAGCACCAGACTCAATCTTGATGCTGATACATTTTTTTTGGAATTCACGCAAATATGTGCATTAGGGTATTGTCCCTGAATGCTAAAATTTCTTGTTTTCTTGGGCTATTTTGCTCCCCCTGTCCCTGTAAATCATGGTTTGTGTGAACAAGGAGGAGTTGGGAGCTCATATTGACAGGGTGTCTAGCCCCAGACTCGATGTTGGTGCTGATATAATTTTCTGGAATTCGCGCAAATATGTGCGTTGGGTGAGTGTCCTGAATGCCAAAATTCCTTGTTTTTTTGGGAGTACTTGCCGGTACCTCCGGAAATTGAACGCACCCTGTCGACGGAGAAAGGGAGTCCGCCCCGGGAACCCCAGCCCTGCAATTGTACGGACCCGCTTTGGTCGCGGGTGGCACGCAAACCAGAAAATTGTGGTCTTTGTGCCACCAGGCGCCGTTTGCGCACAGCAGAGGGATTTAGCGGCTGACATTTGGTGTACCTGATACTTCTTGATGAGATCTCTTTGAAAATATAAAAGTTGTGGCGCCGGGTGGCATACACACCGGAAAATTGAGGTTTTTGCGCCACCAGGTGCCGTTCGCGCACACCAGAGGGAGGTTTGAGGCTGATGTTTGGTGTACCCGACACCTCTCGGTGAGCTCTCTTCGGAGATGCAAAAGTTTTGGTGCCGGGTGGCACAAATACCAGAGATTTTAGGTTTTTGTGCCATCAGAGCTTACACTTGCGTTCTGCTGGTACCTCCGGCAGTTGAACATACCCTGTCGACGGGGAACGGGTCCGGGGGGCACTCCCCCCGGGAACCCCAGCCCGGCAATGTTACGTACCCCACGCGAAATAACCGGCACCCAAATTACTGGCTGAGAATGCTCCAAGGCTTTAAGAGTTGTGCCGGAAGGGTTTATGCCGGTTACCTCCGGCAATTGAACTCACGCTGTCGACTGTGGAAAGCGGGGGTCCGGGGGGCCCTCCCAGGGAACCCAAGCCCCGCAATACGTACCCGAAGCAAATCTCTGGCACCAAAGTGAATGGCTGAGATTGCTCCAAGGCTGTAAAATTGTGCATGTGAGAGGAAAAGAGACCTTGGGAAGAGGGGGGGGGGGGGGGGGGGTTTGCGAATTCGCGCACCGCAAACTATCCTTTCACGTGTTAGCGCATCCCCTAGTTATTATTATTATTATTATTATTATTATTATTATTATTATTATTATTATTAGTAAATCTGCCTTGGAGTGTTGACTGTGACATATTTGAGGGAAATCCCGATGAAAAAACCTAGTCACACTTGGTAAACAGAGTTCCAGCCCAATGGCCTCAAGGCGTTATATTGTGACGCCAACTCATAACCCTTTGGTGGTAGATGCTGGGGAGGAGGGTCGTTGCGCGCGTAAAAGATCTTAAACTCCGCATATGCTGGTTGATAGCCCAGGACCCAGCAGACACCAGATTGTTATGGGTGCGGTTTCGAGGCAGCTCTAGCAACCGCGCTTGGTGTATGCACTTGCACATTCGGTGACGTCTTGCAAGAGGTTGCTGGGACTGCGGAATAACCTCGGCTTAGTGCAGTCTTGCCCTCAGGAGCTCCATCGGTGGCCCCGATCATCAGGCGAGAGACTGACACGGGGGGGTGGAGGACCTCGAACAAGGGTATTGGAGGCTTATGTCCGTTGAGGATATGCCATTAGCTGCATCAGTACGCCTCAGATATAGTATTATTATTATTATTATGGACACCGTGATAGCCCAGTGGTCAAGTTCTACCATCTGGGCCCTGTCGCCAGTTCGATTCCCGTCGGTGCCACCAGTATTTTCATTGAACATACCGGTCCGTCTGGAAGTGTTGGAACTGCCCGTGCGGGGGTGTCATTAGAGCCTATCGTCAATTCTTCGTACTCCCCTCACGGGTGAGACGATGGAGGCGCATGTGCAGATTTGCATCAGCCATGGACAGAGAAGCACTATTACTATTATTTATTATCATTTTTATTAATTATTCGTTTGCGCTTACTCCTTCCGCTCCTTCCTTTCTTATTTTTTTTCTGTTGTTGCTGCTGCTGCTTTGTTTGCTGCTGCTGCTTCTGCTACCGCTTCTGCTTCTGCTACCGCTTCTGCTTCTTTCTTCCTCTGCTGCTGCTTCTTTTCTTCGCATATGTATTCGCTACCATGTTTTGGTCTCAATAACGTAGGCTTAAGATCGTGGGTGCCCAGCCCCCTCAACCCCACACGTGGGCGCGGGGATCGAACGCTGTGGAAGGGGTGGAATTTCTGGTACATACATGCATACATACATACATACATACATACAGACATGCTTACATACATACATACATTCAGGGAGAGTGCAGCCAGAAGCAGCTTGAGCAGGAGCTTGCCACGGTATGTATGTATGTATGTATGTATGTATGTATGTATGTATGTATGCATGTATGTGCATGTATGTGTATGTATGTATGCATGTATTTACCTATGTGTGTATGTATTGTCTGCATGTATGTATGTATGTATGTATGTATGTATGTACGTACTTATGTCTTTATTTACGTCATAAATAATATCGTTAGGCCGCGGTCTTCATTTCGCCTATCATGCACGGGACCGGCCTGAACACCAAGAATGTGCTAGGTATCTATCTATCTATCTATCTATCTATCTATCTATCTATCTATATATCTATCTATCTATCTATCTATCTATCTATCTATCTCCTACCTACCTACCTACCTACCTACCTATCTATCTATCTATCTATCTATCTATCTATCTATCTATCTATCTATCTATCTATCTATCTATCTATCTATCTATCTATCTATCTATCTAGCGCTGTCGCACGCGGTGCCACTGGTCACCACTTCCCGTGGCGCCAGGGCTCTCCTCACGCACCGCGACCGCACTTTCAACAGGTACTATATATATATATATATATATATATATATATATATATATGTATTTGTATGATATATGTATGTATTTGTACGATATATGTATGTATATATATAATAATAATAATAATAATAATAATAATAATAATAATAATAATGATAATAATAATACTTCCTCTAAGGCATACTGATGCAGCTGATGGCACGATCCGTTTCCGGACATGAGCCTCCATGCCCTTGTTCGAGGTGCTCCATCCCCACCTAGTCAGTCTCTCGACTGATTATAGGGGCCACCGATGGAGCTCCTGAGGGCAAGACTACACTAAGCCGAGGTTATTCCGCAGTCCCAACAACCTCTTGCAAAACGTTGCCGCATGTGCAAGTGCGTACACCAAGCATGGTTGCTAGAACTACCTCAAAACCCCACCCATAACAATTTGGTATCCGCTGGGTCCACGGGCTATCAACCGGCATAGCGGAGTTTAAGATCTTCGACAGGCGCCCAACGACCCTCCTCCCCAGCATCATCCACCAAATGGTATTGAGTTGGCATCACAGTTTAACGCCGTAAGGCCATTGGGCTGGAGCTCTGATAAACAAGCGTCACTAAGTTTTTATCATCAGGTGTTACCCTCAAATACATCACAGTCAACACTCCGAGAAGAAAGATATGCTTCCTCTAAGGCATACTGACGCACCTGATGGCACGATCCGTTTCCGGACATGAGCCTCCATGCCCTTGTTCGAGGTGCTCCATCCCCACCTAGTCAGTCTCTCGACTGATTATAGGGGCCACCGATGGAGCTCCTGAGGACAAGACTACACTAAGCCGAGGTTATTCCGCAGTCCCAACAACCTCTTGCAAAACGTTGCCGAATGTGCAAGTGCGTACACCAAGCATGTTGCTAGAACTACCTCAAAACCCCACCCATAACAATTTGGTATCCGCTGGGTCCACGGGCTATCAACCGGCATAGGAGTTTAAGATCTTCGACAGGCGCCCAACGACCCTCCTCCCCAGCATCATCCACCAAATGGTTTTGAGTTGGCATCACAGTTTAACGCCGTAAGGCCATTGGGCTGAATAATAATAATAATAATAATAATAATAATAATAGTGCCTCTCTGTCAATGGCTGATGCATTTCTGCACATGCGCCTCCATCGTCTCACCCGTGAGGGGAGTACGAAGAATTGACGATAAGCTCTAATGACACCCCCGCAAGGGCAGTTCCAACGCTTCCAGACGGGCCGGTATGTTCAATGAAAATACTGGTCCAGAAATAGACCGGTATGTCCAATGAAAATACTGGTGGCACCGACGGGAATCGAACTGGCGACAGGGCTCAGATGGTAGAACTTGACCACTGGGCTATCGCGGTGTCCAATAATAATAATAATAATAATAATAATAATAATAATAATAATAATAATAATATGTATGTATGTATGTATCGTCTGCCAATTGCTGAGCCAAAAGGCCATGTGCATCCAGTCCTCCATTCCATAAGGAAAGTCTCCACACCTATCGGTGGAATAAAGGAAGTGACGGCATAGAACATTACTCTAGGAGCTTTATACCAATCAGCCCATGGAAAGGGACCGATGGCCTATGTACTCCCTCAATAATAATGATAATAATGATAATAATAATAATAATAGTGCTTCTCTGTCAATGGCTGATGCATTTCTGCACATGCGCCTCCATCGTCTCACCCGTGAGGGGAGTACGAAGAATTGACGATAAGCTCTAATGACACCCCCGCAAAGGCAGTTCCAACACTTCCAGACGGACCGGTATGTTCAATGAAAATACTGGTCCAGACGGACCGGTATGTTCAATGAAAATACTGGTGGCACCGACGGGAATCGAACTGGCGACAGGGCCCAGATGGTAGAACTTGACCACTGGGCTATCACGGTGTCCACAATAATAATAATAATAATAATAATAATAATAATAATATGTTAAACACACACACACACACACTCTCACACACACACACATATATATATATGTATATATATAAATATAATAAGAAAGAAAAAAAATGGTAAGGGGAGGGGGGGGGGGGGGGTTTGGGGAGGGGTAGGGAGGCAGAGCTTTCTCACATAGAGGACATTCATGTGGATTGTGCCAGGCCGGCACTGGCGGGGGCTGGAGGAATTGTTCGCAAGCCGAACCTCAGTCCGTCTCTACAGCGGCGGAAAGGGCAAGAGGGCGCGGAGTGCTTGTTCTGGGTGGCGGACACCGGCGAGGAGGCCATGCGGGGCGTGCTGGCTCTTCTCAGCTCCTTGGATGCGTTGCAGCTACAGCTGTCACAGAGCAAAGCGGCAGGCGGCCGGCAGCCCTTGGCAACAACGCAAAGGGACCGGGCGGGCCAGGACATGAGAGAACAGGCTGAGGACATGAGAGAACTTGCTGCGGGCATGAGAGAATATGCTAAGGACATAATAGAACATGCTGAGGACATGAGAGACCAAGCTGAGCAGAACCTGTGGTGGTCTTGCAGTCGCGGCGGCTTTGCTCACGCTGCAGAACATTTTGCTCCTGTGAGGATGGCACAGACTTTACACAGGCTCGCTGATCAGGCGGTCCTGCTGCAAGCCGCAGTTCAGAATGGCTATGGCAACTTGCCGCCGCTGGTCAGGCCGGCTACGGAACGTGCACGCGCTGCCAATTTACCCCGTCTTCTCCCGTGGGAGGTGATAGCGGTGGCGGCGGTGGCAGTGGTAGCTCTCACTGTAACCAGCTATAAATATGCTTTGTAGTGATGATCTCGTGCAAACTAATCAGACAACCTGGGGACTCAACCGCACTGCGTGGGTTGTTCTGCGACCGATCACAGAGATATTTAGTTTGCTCTATTTTCCTTGGTTGGGTTGTCCTTGGTAGTTTTCTTGCCCCCCCCGCCTTTTTTTTGTTTTTTTTTTTTTCCCTTGTGATTATGTAAAAGAGAGCAAAGGAGGAAAGAGAGAAAAGGGAGAGATAGAGCTCTCTCCCCCCTTCCCCCCCCCCCCCCCCCACCCTCACACACAAACACACCACCACCACCCCATCTCTTCTCTATCCATCTGCACATATACATACACTCAACTGCGCTCGTTTCGTTTCCCTTTCGTTTCCCTCGCTGGCGCAAGAGGCTTGGGAGCTCCTGCAAGTGATAATAATAATAATAATAATAATAATAATAATAATAATAATAATAATAATAGTGCTTCTCTGTCAATGGCTGATGCATTTCTGCACATGCGCCTCCATCGTCTCACCCGTGAGGGGAGTACGAAGAATTGACGATAAGCTTTAATGACACCCCCGCAAGGGCAGTTCCAACACTTCCAGACGGGCCGGTATGTTCAATGAAAATACTGGTCCAGACGGATCGGTATGTTCAATCAAAATACTGGTGGCACCGACGGGAATCGAACTGGCGACAGGGCCCAGATGGTAGAACTTGACCACTGGGCTATCACGGTGTCCAAAATAATAATAATAATAATAATAATAATAATAATAATAATAATAATAGTGTATTGATCTGTCATGGATGAGTCCAAAGACCATGCGCCTCCATCCCTCGACCCAACAGTCACACAGTGAATGTTGGGGAGGGAAGAGTGACTCTAACCATCCCTGAATAGCTACCCGCCCGGCGTGTCGGATACCTTGCAGGGAATCAACTGCAAAGGATTGATGTTCCATATGAGAGTTCCACAAGACTGAGTATAAGTCGACTGGAGGTACTCAAGGGGGATAACAGACATTTCATGCAGTCTGCCAGCGCATGAGGACGTTTTGCGGTAAGTGTCTGGGACGCCTCGAAACCCGTCACCACCCCTAGATCTCGGAATTTATATACCCCTTTGACCACACGTGGTGTATGTCTTAAAAAATCAACACAACAACATAGCCTTGGAACCAGTGGAAAGAGGCCCAACCACCTCCTCTTCCCGTGCGGTGCCATACTGTGCAACCCTTCATAATAATACTAATAAAAATAATAATAATAATAATAATAATAATAGTAGTAGTAGTAGTAGTAGTAGCAATAATAATAATAATAATAATAACAATAATAATAGTGCTTCTCTGTCAATGGCTGATGCATTTCTGCACATGCGCCTCCATCGTCTCACCCGTGAGGGCAGTACGAAGAATTGACGATAAGCTCTAATGACACCCCCGCAAGGGCAGTTCCAACACTTCCAGACGGGCCGGTATGTTCAATGAAAATACTGGTCCAGAAATAGACCGGTATGTTCAATGAAAATACTGGTGGCACCGACGGGAATCGAACTGGCGACAGGGCCCAGATGGTAGAACTTGACCACTGGGCTATCACGGTGTCCAAAACAATAATAATAATAATAATAATAATAATAATAATAATAATAATAATAATAGTAATAGTGCTTCTCTGTCAATGGCTGATGCAAATCTGCACATGCGCCTCCATCGTCTCACCCGTGAGGGGAGTACGAAGAATTGACGATAGGCTCTAATGACACCCCCGCAAGGGCAGTTCCAACACTTCCAGACGGACCGGTATGTTCAATGAAAATACTGGTGGCACCGACGGGAATCGAACTGGCGACAGGGCCCAGATGGTAGAACTTGACCACTGGGCTATCACGGTGTCAGTAATAATGATGATAATAATAATAATAATAATAATAATAATAATAATAATAATAATAATAGTGCTTCTCTGTCAATGGCTGATGCAAATCTGCACATGCGCCTCCATCGTCTCACCCGTGAGGGGAGTACGAAGAATTGACGATAGGCTCTAATGACACCCCCGCACGGGCAGTTCCAACACTTCCAGACGGACCGGTATGTTCAATGAAAATACCGGTGGCACCGACGGGAATCGAACTGGCGACAGGGCCCAGATGGTAGAACTTGACCACTGGGCTATCACGGTGTCCAAATAATAATAATAATAATAATAATAATAATAATAATAATAATAATAATAGTGCTTCTCTGTCAATGGCTGATGCATTTCTGCACATGCGCCTCCATCGTCTCACCCGTGAGGGGAGTACGAAGAATTGACGATAGGCTCTAATGACACCCCCGCAAGGGCAGTTCCAACACTTCCAGACGGACCGGTATGTTCAATGAAAATACTGGTGGCACCGACGGGAATCGAACTGGCGACAGGGCCCAGATGGTAGAACTTGACCACTGGGCTATCACAGTGTCCAAAATAATAATAATAATAATAATAATAATAATAATAATAACTAGGGGCTGCGCCAACAGCTGAAAGGATGGGTTACCGGTGCGCGAAACCCCGCCAGCCCCACTTCTTATCATTTTTTGGAGGGCCCCCGGACCCCCCCCCCCCCCCCTCCCGCCCCCTTTCCCTTCGACAGGGTACGTTGAATTGCCGGAGGTGCCGCAAAGGGCGCCTGGTGGCAAAAAACCTCAATTTTTAGGTGTGGGTGCCACCCTCGACCAGAACGGGTACGTACAATCGCAGGGCTCCCCCGGACCCCCCCTTTCCCTTCGACAGGGTGCGTTGAATTGCCGGGGGTGCCGCAAAAGGCGCCTGGTGGCAAAAAACCTCAAGTTTCATGTGTGGGTGCCACCCGCGACCAGAACGGCTACGTACAATCGCAGGGCTCCCCCGGCCCCCCCCCCCCCCCCCCCTTTCCCTTCGACAGGGTACGCTGAATTGCCGGAGGTTCCGAAAAGGGCGCCTGGTGGCAAAACCTCAATTTTCAGGTGTGTGCCACCCGCGACCAGAACGGGTACGTACAATCACATGGCTGGGGTTCCCGGGGGGAGGGCCCCCCGGACCCCACCTGCCCCGTCGACAGGGTACGTTCAATTGCCGGAGGCACCGGCAAGTACTGCTAAAAAACAAGGAAATTTGGCATTCAGGACACCCCCCTAACGCAAATATTTGCGTGAATTCCAAAGAAATTATATCAGCATCAACATCGAGTCTGGGGCTAGCCACTCTGCCAATATGAGCTCCCAACTCCTCCTGGTTCCCGCAAACCATGCTTTATAGGGATGGGGCGTGCAAGAAAAGACTGAAAAAACAAGGAATTTCGGCATTCAGGACACTCCCCTGGAGCAAATATTTGCGTGAATTCCAAAAAAAAATGTATCAGCATCAACATCGAATCTGGGCTAGCTACCCTGCCAATATGAGCTCCCAACTCCTCCTGGTTCACACAAACCATGATTTATATGGACAGGGGGTGCAAAAATAGACCAAAAAAACAAGGAATTTCGGCATTCAGGACACTGCCCTAACGCAAATATTTGCGTGAATTCCAAAAAAAATCATATCAGCATCAAGATCGAGTCTGGGGCTAACCACCCTGCAAATATGAGCTCCCAACTCCTCCTCGTTCCGACAAACCATGATTTATTCCGACAGCGGTGCCGAAATGGTGGGAGGGGGGGGGGGTACAGAACTTTCATTTTCCCCCTCCCCCCAAACCCCCCACCCCCTTCACCAACACCTTTCAGGGATAATAATAATAATAATAATAATAATAATAATAATAATAATAATAATAATAATAATAATAATAATAATAATAATAGTGCTTCTCTGTCAATGGCTGATGCATTTCTGCACATGCGCCTCCATCGTCTCACCCGTGAGGGGAGTACGAAGAATTGACGATAAGCTCTAATGACACCCCCGCAAGGGCAGTTCCAACACTTCCAGACGGACCGGTATGTTCAATGAAAATACTGGTCCAGACGGACCGGTATGTTCAATGAAAATACTGGTGGCACCGACGGGAATCGAATTGGTGACAGGGCCCAGATGGTAGAACTTGACCACTGGGCTATCACGGTGTCCAATAATAATAATAATAATAATAATAATAATAAATGATGATGATGATAATAATAATAATGATAATAATAATAATAATAATAATAATAATAATAACAATAATAATAATAACTAGGGGCTGCGCCAACACCTGAAAGGATGGTTTGCCGGTGCGCTTCGCGCACCAAACCCCGCCAGCCCCACTTCTTATCACTTTTTCGAGTGCCCCCCGGACCCCCCCCCCCCCCCCCCCCGCCCTCCCGCCCCCTTTCCCTTCGACAGGGTACGTTGAATTGCCGGAGGTGCCTCAAAGGGCGCCTGGTGGCAAAAAACATCAATTTTTCAGTGTGGGTGCCACCCGCGACCAGAACGGGTACGTACAATCGCAGGGCTCCCCCGGACCCCCTTTCCCTTCGACAGTGTACGTTGAATTGCCGGAGGCTCCGCAAAGGGCGCCTGGTGGCACAAGACTTCATTTTTCTGGTGTGTGTGCCACCCGCGACCAGAACGGGTATGGCACCCGCGACCAGAACGGGTACTTACAATCGCAGTGCTCCCCCGGACCCCCTCCCCCCTTTCCCTTCGACAGGGTACGTTGAATTGCCGGGGGTGCCGCGAAGGGCGCCTGGTGGCACAAGACCTTATTTTTCTGGTGTGGGTGCTACCCGCGACCAGAACGGCTACGTACAATCGCAGGGCCCCCCGGACCCCCCCCTTTCCCTTCGACAGGTATGTTGAATAGCCCCGAAGGTGCCACAAAGGGCGCCTGGTGGCCAAAAACCTCAATTTTCAGGTGTGGGTGCCACCCGCGACCAGAACGGGTATGTACAATCACAGGGCTGGGGTTCCCGGGGGAGGGCCCCCCGGACCCCCCCTGCCCCGTCGACAGGGTACGTTTCATTGCCGGAGGCACCGGCAAGTGCTGCTAAGAAAACAAGGAAATTTGGCATTCAGGACACTCCCCTAACGCAAATATTTACGTGAATTCTAAAAAAAACTATATCAGCATCAACATCGAGTCTGGGGCTAGCCACCCTGCCAATATGAGCTCCCAACTCATCCTGGTTCCCACAAACCATAATTTATAGGGATGGGGGGTGCAAAAAAAGGCAAAAAACAAGGAATTTCGGCATTCAGGACACTCCCCTAACGCAAATATTTGCGTGAATTCCAAGAAAATTATGTCAGCATCAGCATCGAGTCTGGGGCTAGCTACCCTGCAAATATGAGCTCCCAACTCCTCCTGGTTCCGACAAACCATGATTTATAGGGACAGGGGTGCCGAAATGGTGGGTGGGTTGGGGGGGTAACACAATTTTCATTTTGCCCCTCCCCCCAAACCCCCACCCCCTTGACCAACACCTTTCAGGGATAATAATAATAATAATAATAATAGTAATAATAATAATACTATATCTGAGGCGTACTGATGCAGCTAATGGCATATCCTCAACGGACATAAGCCTCCAATACCCTTGTTCGAGGTCCTCCACCCCCCCGTGTCAGTCTCTCGCCTGATGATCGGGGCCACCGATGGAGCTCCTGAGGGCAAGACTGCACTAAGCAGAGGTTATTCCGCAGTCCCAGCAACCTCTTGCAAGACGTCACCGAGTGTGCAAGTGCATACACCAAGCGCGGTTGCTAGAGCTGCCTCGAAACCCCACCCATAACAATCTGGTGTCTGCTGGGTCCTGGGCTATCAACCAGCTTATGCGGAGTTTAAGATCTTTTACGCGCGCAACGACCCTCCTCCCCAGCATCTACCACCAAAGGGTTATGAGTTGGCGTCACAGTTTAACGCCTTGAGGCCATTGGGCTGAATAATAATAATAATAATAATAATAATAATAATAATAATAATAATAATAATAATAATAGTGCTTCTCTGTCAATGGCTGATGCATTTCTGCACATGCGCCTCCATCGTCTCACCCGTGAGGGGAGTACGAAGAATTGACGATAGGCTGTAATGACACCCCCGCAAGGGCAGTTCCAACACTTCCAGACGGACCGGTATGTTCAATGAAAATACTGGTCCAGACGGACCGGTATGTTCAATGAAAATACTGGTGGCACCGACGGGAACCGAACTGGCGACAGGGCCCAGATGGTAGAACTTGACCACTGGGCTATCACGGTGTCCAAAATAATAATAATAATAATAATAATAATAATAATAATAATATATATTGATCTGTCATGGCTGAGCCCGAGGGCCATGCGCCTCCATCCCTCGACCCAACAGGGACTACAGTGAGTATGTTGGGGAGGGAAGAGTGACTCTAACCATCCTGCATAGAAGGCCCCAAAAGGAAGTCCCTACTACCCGCACAGTGTCGGGTACCTTGCAGGAAATCAACTACAAATGATTGATCTTCCCCGCGTGAGAGCTCCACGAGACTGGGTAGGTCCCGCATGGAGGTACTCACAGGGGTAGCAGACATTTCATGCGGTCTGCCAGCGCATGAGGACGTTTTGTGGTAAGTATCTGGGACGCCTCGAAACCCGTCACCACCCCTAGATCGCGGAATGTAAATACCCCTTTGATCCCACGTGGTGTATGTCTTATAAAAAACAACACAATGACATGGCCTCGGAACCAACGCAACAACATAGCCTCGGAACCCACATCGACATAGCCTCGGAACCCACACAACAACAGAGCCTCGGAACCAACACAACAACATAGCCTCGGAACCAACACAACAACATAGCCTCGGAGCCAACACAACGACATAGCCTCGAAACCAGTGGGAAGAGGCCCAACCACCTCCTCTTCCCGTGCCATACTGTGCACCCCTCCATAATAATAATAATAATAATAATAATAATAATAATAATAATAATAATAATAATAATAATACTATATCTGAGGCGTACTGATGCAGCTAATGGCATATCCTCAACGGACATAAGCCTCCAATA